>JBCAUI010505762.1:0-12950 GCA_038406195.1 Haplosyllis anthogorgicola | reverse complement strand
ATTTCAATATCCTTCAGGTCCAAAATCATTCTTCAAGCTGAAGATGACAGTGAGATACTGTCGAAAAGTACTTTCTTGAATAAGAAAATACAGCTCGGATTGACATAAACCAGCTAACTGACGGTTGCTGTGGCAACATAAAGACTAATGTCATATATGGTCTGAATTGATGTCAATACTTTAAAATTTTAGCTGATTTTTACTGTGTATAAACTGAAACACATATTCTTTAGCAAAAGTCTCTTTATTGTGTGCAGATAGAAAGAACACCAACATTATAAATTTAACTCCTTTGACATCTGCAAACTGCAAATGAACTAATTTTTCTGAAACTACTGTCTTAATTTTACTAGAAATACGTAGTCTGTGAAAAAATCTGGAAATCAAAATTCAATGGAGTTTTTTAAATAAAATTTGCTGTTACGATGTACTGAGAATTTCACGTTTTCGTACTAACGTAGGTCCAGGTAATCAGCCAGATACCGTGCAGTCAAGTCTTATTAATGTAGCTATATTTGGGTAAAATATGTAAGATGATAGCTTATTAGGCTATGGGAAGACACAACAAGAACTTATTTAGCCGTATTGCTAATAATAGTAGTCTGGCGTATATTTAGAGAGACATGTACGTGCAGAGACATTAAGGTATAAGATTTCAACTAGTAAGACACGTTCTATGAAGATGATTTTGTCTTCACAATTCCAGACTAACAATGCAGATATTGCAAACTAAAACTTATGAATTTAATACTGCTGGGATGTTGTTATGTGAAATAGGCCCAAAAAACTGTCAAATACATTGTTAATTTACAAAATTCGGATAAATGGATAATTCATGTTTTTACCACATCAAACGTTATCCTTAAACGACATAACTAGAAACTATCAGTGCTAAATCATTGTACACATTATTTGTTTCATTAAATAAGAATAGAAAAGCAATTGAGAATTTGGAAATGCCTTGCTTGTACTATTTTGTATCAATGCAAAAAGGCACAAATCTTTGAATAAAGAAAATTCCACATCATAATGAATGCTTTTATGCTGATTTTTTGTTCGGTAAGTGTATGTATTTATTTGAATACGACGGTCAATATATTCATTTTCTTCTAAATTAATTCAGCAAAGACTAGTAAATTAAACGAAATCTCAATCATTCTTGCAAGAGAAAAGAAAGTTAAACACGATATATTTCAAAGGTCAATTAGGAATTCCTACCAAATTCAATGTGAATTATGAGTTACATTTGTAGAAATTTGTAAAAACAAAGACTGCTGTCCAGTTTTGGGGACAAATAGACTAATTATGACATTCTCTGCGAAAGTAAATTTTTACCTTGATTAAATGCTTTTTCAAAGCAAGGTCCAAACTGGTACAGAACTACAGTGTATTGAGGTTGAGTATTGTTTCTTTAACTAGCGAATGAAACGCACACAACACAATAGATCGACAGTAGCAAATGTTCTAAAACAAGAGAAGGAAAAAAAACCGTTGAACCTTCATATGAAGAATCCTTGCAACAGCTGCGCAGTTGTGTAAATAATAATATCTCAAATAAATCTAGAATTATATGGGGGATATTTGTGATGTAAACACAATGGAGAAGCAGACCTGCAACTTGAACCTATTTTTTCTATGTTAATTCAATAGAGGTGAACCATGTGTTTTTGTGCCATTGTGCTGTGTGCAGTCAACTGGTTTGTTAATCGATTTAGAGAAGAAGGGATTTTCGATTGTGTTGCAATGACTTGCAAGGACTTTTAAATGTAAACAATTTTCTTTGCATTTACTTGGCAGACAAAAGCATGCTGATCGGGTATCATTTATTCAGCAATAGGAACAATAGACTACAATGGTACTCATTTTGAAATTAAGACTTACAATTGTTCTTGTCAGTATCATAATGGGATGCTTCAGTGTAAGAGAAGACAGTAATTCTATCAGTTTATTGTTCAACATTTTCCTTTTTCTATGGACAAACTAAATGTGATACTGAACAATAGTAAAGACAATTCATATTACATACTTTGATTAATTGTTGTTCAGATCTTAAATAAATAGAAACTCTTTTAAATAGCTATACCTTTTCGATACTCAGTACTTCCTGCTGCAGACTCTAACCGAATCTGCCACATTATGATTATGCCTTATGTTGGAACAAAATTCATACAGTGACCGAAGAGCAAAATAAACCAGCATTTGATGAATGTAAATTTATAGCGTCATGCAGGCTGAAATACCTGCTTAATTATTCAAAAGATACACTAGGTAAAACTGAGTCAAAAGTATATGGAATGACCCCAGGGTAAATTTAGTTACAAAATCTACGCATTTAAAAGAGTTCAAGCTAATAACATGCAATCTTCGCCGAGATCAGTGTTTTATTTGTACTTGCAAGTAATTATACACCTGTCATCGAGGGTATTTCATACTTTTAAAATAGTACGTACAATTTAAGTTTTGAATTAATGCGTGTCTTTTCTTCTTGCAGGTGTGCAATGTTGCCGATATCTTGAAATTGGATTTGCCAGCATATTGTGATCTTCGTTGTCGTTCAGTGGCATATATGTATGGTGATTAACTCCTGAAGAAAAAATACTTCAAATCTATAGTCCTGCAGACTACCACAGATAAATGCGTGAATTCTTATAATTGATTTGAATTATATATTAGGATACACAAAAATCAATCAGTTGGAATCAATAGCCGTTCAATAAGGAATAATCACGGGTTTAGTGTGTAGTATGTATGAGACTCACAAGTCATTGGCTGTTCCATGTTACGGAAGCCATATACTATGATTTCCCACACAGGATTGGCGCTTGCGTCATCGTTGTGCATCCGTTGTGACCATCATGCTCCATTGAGCACACCCGTGTCATGCTTGAGTGATCGCAACATCTCAAAGGATTACTATTACAACTATTGCGACCACGACTCTTACCACTCACTGGGCCAATACGAATCTGATACATTTGGTGTTTTGCCAACCGTTAGACAATCGGATAGTCCCTCTGCTATTTGTTACTGTGGTGACCTTGACCTAGATCTTTCCCACTCATTGACCTTAAAGTGTGACCTTGACCTACTAACTACTAACACGGCTGCTGAATGGAGGAGGAGGTCGGCCTGGATTCCTAGATGCAGTCTTCACCATGAAAAAGCAGAATGTAAGGACGTTATCTCTCATCGTGTGCACCTTCACCTACCTTCTTGTCGGCGCCGCTGTTTTTGACGCTTTAGAATCGGAGTACGAGATTGAGGAGAAAAGAATGCTGATGGAGGAGGAGACAGAGATTATTAAGAGATACAACATCTCGGAAGAGGATTTTAAGAACCTCACAAAGAATGTGCTCAAGTCCGTGCCGCATAAAGCCGGCATACAGTGGAAGTTCGCTGGAGCTTTCTACTTCGCAACAACCGTCATCACAACTATAGGTACGTCTGTATTTATATTTTATGTAGTGAAAGTTCCTTTGGGCGAACCTTCTTTTGAACGACCAACATCTCTTTGGAAAACCATCACACTTGAAACATAACACATTATATTACCCAGAAAAGAACCCTCCTTTGCAAAACCACTACCCCACTTTTCTTCCTGAAATTGGGTGGCCGCCCAAAGGAAGATGTACCGTACTTATGTTTTTTCCTTTTGCTGCCTACAGATTTTCAATCCGTAAAATCTGTAGCAAACCACACTATTCAACAAGAATAGCATAAACTACATGGACAAAGTACGCCTACTGGAGTACCATTAAATCACAGTTGATACAGTCACAGCGGTAGTACACCCAGCATAGATTATGTTGTATTTTTAAGCTGTAATCACAGCGGGAATTTTTGTTTCGAGCAAAATACTTGCGATAAAACCGAGAAACTCAGTCAATGTTATTATTTCTTGGATGGTGTCACCACTCCATTTGTAGATCGAAGTTGAAAAATCACGTATGTTTGGAGATATGTTTAGTCTTTTTCCTTGGCATAGTATTAATTTCAATATCAAAATTGAACCTTAATTCAAAATCTATAAACTCTAAAGAAACATCGTCACATGACATAAATCTTCATTGGTCATCTGTCGGCATGAAAACCAAAAATTAACCGAATATAAATTCATGAAAAGCAAGATTTTACATTAAAAATCCCTAAAGTGTTTATGCCTGGAACCATGACGACTTAAAATATCAGAGAAAGTGATAGTAATCTGTAGGATTTTCGATTAGTCTGTGGAAATACAAAATATTTGCTGTAAGATGGACTGAAGAAGACGTCCACAGAGAAAGGGATGTTGATAAATGAACATAAATGGCAAGCTTCAGAGCGTAAATAGTACAGTGTTACAAATAAGCTTGAGCCCAATTCACATATGTTGTACTCAGACATAATCAATATCTGCTGAATAATCTCATGTATATTCAAGCACAAAGTCGGTTCAATGTCTTTGGATTAGCCAAGGGTTGGCGTGGAGGAGGACAGGCGATGTTGCCTGAGTATGAGTGTGTGAATAAGTGTTTAACTGAGTGGGAAAACTATCTACATACATGTTTAAATAAATGAAGTTTTTAATATTATACTAAAAGAACGTGGATTTTTTTTTGACATTCCAAAGGGTTCGGTTAAAAGAACTGTTTCGTCAAAAAATAGCAACACTGTACAGAGTTCCATAATAAGGATTTGGATCATAGATAAGCCAGTTTGTATTGAACATTTATAAGCTAAAATGCTACTTTCTTGTATACACCAACGCCTTTTAAAAATCACTTATGGTAATTTGATTGATGACGGCTGGTTGCATTATCAGAAATGATTTTTTGGTCGAGCACTGAATTTACAATAATTAAGATTAGTGTGTTTCCAGTCTTACATAACCGTAATACTTTACTCCATTCTTTTTTATAATAACGCAGTATAGACTAGTCTAATCCATTTGAAATCGCAAACAAGCATGTTTAAGCCGCGGAATCAAATATCACAGAGTCACAATCTCAAACTCAGGAACTGGCAGGCTAAATCTTGCGAGGAAAGAAGAAGTGATGGTGAAGTATTGATCTTCGTAGTAGCTTCATTCAGACAGGTCTAATCCATCATTACCCCAGACACTGGGGTAACAAGGGGCCTCTTCAGTATAATTGAAGGTCTTGAACCTAGGACACCCGGGAATTCAAGTTCCTAAAGGATTTTTTTTCCTTTTTTACCAGTTTCCTGGTCGAATTTGTTCTGAGTTTGGCGCATTGAAGTGATGTAATGAAAGGAATAAACAACTGAGGAAAAAGACGTTGTAGCAGTCTCAAATTGACCCCTGGATGAGATTGACTCCTCCTGTTTCAGTCAGGACTCAAACACAATCGGTGCATAACCTGTCCTAGGCTCAGATTGATCCCCTGGGATGAAATTCATGCCAGAAATGAAGTTTAAAGTTCAATTAGCCAAGCTAAAAATAGAACTTTAACTTCAATTTGTATTGTTCTGGGCCCCTTAACACCCTGGTCCCAATTATGCTCCCTGGGATGAAATTCATGCCTCATTGCAGTTTAAACTTTAAATGAAATCTTCAAAGTGACCTGAACTTTAAATGAAACTGAAAATAGAATGGAAAGACAATGAAGCATCACAGTTGGATGCACAGGGGAGGTCTAGCTTGGGAGTTAAGGGGGCCAGAACAATACAAATTCAAGTTAAAGTTCTATTTTTAGCTTGGCTAATTAAAGTTTAAACTTCATTTCTGGCATGAATTTCATCCCAGGGAATCAATCTGAGCCTAGGACAGGTTATGCTCCTGCATGTGTTTGAGCCATGGCTCAAACACGAGCAGCGTGTTTGAGTCCTGACTGAAACACGAGGAGTTCATTTCGGCCGGAATGAATCTGAGCCTGGTACAACGTGTTGGAGGCAGGAGTTGCCTGAAACGTTGGTCGGTATTGGTGTCAGGAAGTAGGCTTGAGTTTATTAATTAGTAGGCATTATGTAAAAGCTTATTACCTTGTGCGGTTTTCGATTAGTAAATTTCCAAAGCAACAACACCGAGGTAACGCCACATCACTGTAGGATGCATTACTTAGCGAATGTTATTAGTCAATGCATATATCGGCAAAGTCAACCAATTAAAATGATGACTTATTACCGGAATTCCGTCTTTCGGAAAGTAATTTCCGATAGGAAAGCGGAGGCGCGGCTAATTAATTAAGACAGTCAGGAGCAAACAAAGTTGTTTTTCTAAGTCGTTTCTCTTTGTGCTTTAATCTTTACCTTGCAATAACATAGTCATGTCGAAACGAAATATTATATTTTTTGTTGGTTTGTTTGTACACACTATGGAAACAGATTATGATTTATTTCGTTATTTGGGATGACAGAGTAACTCATTTGCAAATATATTGTACCATCTACATAAACTTAAAGATAAAGTGATGTTATCCTTTTGTGAGCCGAAGTCGACATTTGTCGCGATGTCCAAATATTTATTCTACACCGACACAAAATGGCCCACTATTTTCAAACGCCTTTCACACATTTGTCAACAAATGTTGCTACTCAAATGCCGTATAAATGCCGTAAAACAAAAGAAAAATAAATCTGGTAAACAATGTGATGCTAGTAATAAAATGCAACATATACAGTGTTGGAAATCGTCCAATCAGCTGATACTAAAGTAATTTGTTCTCCTAATTTTAATCTACATCGTAACTGGGGTTTTTTTTCAAAAATAAAACAGAAAGAACAGTTCAAATTTCAATGGTCAAATATATACCGTTTGCTTTCTTTCCTGGACCTACATGCTGTGCTGTACTCATGTCACCATCAAATCTTTACTCTTTAAAGCAAGCAATCTGGGTTCTTCTTAAGTAAATTCACTCGCCACCAAATCTACCTAATCTACCAAATTTGCCTAACTTTCCAAGCACTTGAGCTGTCTGATTTTAAGATTGATTTTGCTCTTCAAACCATTTTCAATTTATACATAGTCTACATACATCCGGTCTAAATCCAGTCCACACACTGAAAATGCTCCATATTATTTTTTTGAAAATTCCTTGAACGACATTCCAGATTTTCCAGATTTTTCATATTTCTGCAAAATTATTGATCAGCAAACATTTAAATTTGATTGCAATTGAAACATAATGGTGTGTATCAAATAATATGTCTGAAATGATTAAGTAAATTTGGTAGATTAGATAATCGAAGTTAATTTTAAAAAACCCTTATAATGCCTTAAGCACCAGAACACTTAAACGGATATACGATACAAAGACAATCAAGCATATTTGCCCAAACTTGACCAAAGCCTTCTCCAGTAATTACAACACGTCGCCATGTATAGCCAACCATGGATTAACTGATAATACAAGTGGCATGTGAGGAATGAGAAATTATGCTACACAGAATTTCTCATTTACTTACAGATATTGGATTACCAATAAACATCACTGACGATACATGTCACGATGCATAAACAGGTAATGTAATGCCAATCATTTCGGAAACGCACAGAACAAAAGAGCAAACAAATTTATTTCATGCAGTGCTTTTTGTGCTATTGTTTAAAAAATTATAGGAATTTCAGGAGCTGGCTTTTGTTATTCACTCAAAGTTAATTTACTTTTGTGAGATGCAATTATTCTGTGCTTTTATGAATGTCAACAGCACAGGTTGGAATTCTTTTGTTTGGATTTTTCTCTAAATTTCTAAATCTGTTCCCCTCTTGGCACACGGCCCACAGTATACTGAGTCTCCGACTAAAACAATTTACAGACAAAGCTTCGGTGGCATTAGACGCGTTTGAAATTATTATCTGAATTCCTCTGATATAATATCGTGAAGAAGTTAGGAAACCTATCAGAACTGTCAGCAAATTGGGTGGAGTCTTCTTCTAATGAGCAATCATTCAACTACACAATTGTACTGCCTATGAGAATTAAACATTCTCACGAATTCATTCCTTGTAAACAATAAAGATGAGTTCTTGTTTAATTAAGTTTGTAAGTACTGTTACATAAAAAGGAAACCAGAAAATAGACAAAGGTTTCTAGTTGTAGGAAGCGTATTTCTACTAAGAACGCATTCTGGGGTAAATGTATTCATGTTAATTGGTATGTGGGCCTAGCACTTTTATAGAATAATTTTATCGAAAAAATTTTGTTCGAAAAAATTTTGGTGCTGGTGCTCAGCTCCTCCAATTCAAAAATTTGGAAACATTTGAATACCATAGAATTTAACACCTCGTTATTGATCTACTCAAATGTGCAGTGTAAAAATCGTATTTCCAAAACCTGGAAGGAATATTTTGTTCTCTGCCCTAAGTGAAGTTATGGACAAACTGGTCATAAATTCATGTTGACCAACATGACATTGAGATGGACGACCTTTGTGGTGCATCTACTTTGTGAATCTTGTTCATTTAATTCAGCCATCTGTCAGAACTATAAAGAAAAGTCTTGCTTCGCTTTTGACTCAAAAACACAGGCTAGTAGCTTGACTTAACCCACGTGTGGTTTTATCTCTTACGTGTCTCATCCGAACTCAACTCATCAGTCATTTCATAGTTTTTCCTGCAATGACATTTCATTATCATGGAGGTCATCGTCTATCTTTGATCTGGCCAAGAGTGGAGGGAATTGCATTTTATGACAGGATCTTACTGGTAGCAGTGAAGGTACATTTTCATCCTTACAGTTCTCTGCTTTTCCTGTTGGCTGAAACTTTTATGCTCACAAAACTGCTAGCAAGTCCTTAACATTGAAAATATATGATAATGAATAGGATTTCAGGAGTCGCCAAAACATTTTAAAGTTTAAATTTTAACATTTGTAATGTAGACTAATGTTCATTTCCTCAACATGTCCGTACTTGTCTGATTCATCTCAAAAGATTTTAGAAACTTTTCTTAACACTATTTTTAATTGCAGGGATCTTGTAGCAGTATTTTCAAATTGTCAAACACTTTATGAAACTGAAATGCCACGTTTATTGTAATGTGTGATCCGTGTTTTGATTTCCTCAAAACTAAACACGTAACCGTCTTATTGAGCCACGCGTGTGTTTAATCTGTGAAAGCAATTTCAGCAGTTGCGCATTAGAAGAAATGAACCCCATCAACGGTCATTTAACGGGTTGTTCCTTTCGACTGATACAGTAAGACACAGCGATAGACAAGGGATAGACAAGACTGTAATCTTAAAGTTTAAAAGTTTCAGTGACAAGCTTTGGCATCAAGGTGTTCGTCATATCTGTCTCAGATCAATATTTCCTGTGCTTGTTACTCACTGGATCATTTCCTCCACTTCAAGCCTATTAATCTATCATCTACCAAGAGTATATGTCGCCTAAGCCCAGCCCACTCAACTGGAATCGATTTCACCGAAGTGATTTAAATTCCCAGCTGGCATTTAAAACCGTCCTGCAAAGTCTTAAAATGTTTTTGGTGAAATATTTATCAGGTAGAAACGTTTTAGTGATGTAAATTTAAGAACAACATTTAAATCAACAGGTTTTGAATTGCGTTTACTTTCCAATCGCATGATTCGGCATCCAAGGTAAATATTTGACACGATCAAAAGGTGAGACAGGCAGTCACAGTGCATGAGATCTACACCACATGCGTACAATAAAAGTCATTCACTTGATACAGCGCACCCCAGACTTATGTTAACTTCTCAGAGGCGCTTTACACTACATTGGTGGATGTAGGCTTTCTCTGAGGGGGGACGCCCAACATTGGGAAGCCCTAATTTTTTCATGAAAATCAACAATACTTGAATGAAAATGAAGAAAATATGGGGCGCGCGGCTCTGGAGGCTCCCCTTGGATCCGCCAATGCAATGATGCCACCCAGCTAAAATTTTACTCTGCCGTGGTGTGAACCATCACCAGGAAGTGACGAGAACTGGTGCAGTCAACTTCCCACTTAGGGTTACCACTGATTCGGCTAAACCATTGACAAACCTGTATCAAACTAATATCTAAAACATCTGGTAAAATGAATAAATCTGATATTTTGGTGTCCAGAGTCATTGAAATCTCATTTCCTTCAAAAATCACTTAAAAAATCCCCGTTGGTTTTATTGCTCGTATCATTTTCAACTTGTCAATGGTTTAACCGAATCAGCGGTAACACACTCAAACCCTCTCGTGCTGGTACCAATTTTAGACCTTTTTCTGATGAGGCTGTGATTTCCTGAAACACTGCCAAACATCTCTGCTCCATCTGTGCCGCAACACTACGTGCTAATCATAGCTCTAAGGAGCTCACACAATAATAACGGTTAAGATAAAGTTAGGATGATAAATAATGTCAATTCATACCCAAGCCATTACGAGACACTTTCAACTGGTATGGTCGGTTATTGTATCCTCAAATTTAGTCTCACCTTCTCACGATAGGAAGAAATATCACGTCAACCGTGAAACAAATTTTAAAATTGAATTGGACCTGGACCTCCTGTTTTTGTGTCCACAGAGTGTACAGACTTAACTATGTCCACGCCAGGATAATTGATATCGGTCGATTTTAAAAGCCTAACGATTTCGAGCAGCGATGGATGCTGCAGGAATCAATATTAATTGCTCAAGCTTTAATATGGCCTACTATCCTGAGAATTATAAGGTCAAGTCAAGTCCTTATATTTTAGACACTGTAATGAACTGTGGTTTTAAAGCTGTTGACAAGGGTTTTTTTCTGATAAGCATACATGCTACATGAAACTGCAATGCCAAATCAGAGCACAGTGGGATGGAACATTAGGATAGCTGATTTACGGCATTGATGTCTTTGACAGAACCATCCACATTTTATCATTTTAATGTAGAATAACATTCACTAACTAAAGAACTAAAGAATTATGACAATTGATTCATCACATATGTTGGCAAAGTAAACAAAGTTTCAAAAGATCTCATTCTCCTGTACCTACCGTTTTTATTCGGATGAAGGTACCTAATGCCAATTTTTCGGGTGGTCTTTATAAAAGATTAAATGAGTCTAGAATATTAAACCCTAGAAGATATTTCTGAGACTCAAAGGTTTTCTTACATGGTATTGATAGCATGTGATAATTTTAAAATTAATTGTCAATAAATGTCAAAGTTTGAAAAAAAAAAAAACCTTCCAAACACCAGGGGAATGCCTCTAATGAAGTGGGTGAATTAAATATGAATACGCTGTAAATGTGGTAAATGATCAATGTACTATTTTTAAACATCCATATTACATGATAAAAACACACACAATGTATCCTATGTGACAAGTCAATACAGTAGCTCCTGCTATCCGTGAATGCTACATTTTACGATGTATTTAATATCCGAGAAAGTGTCCATTATTTAATGATTACGAGGGCCCGAGTAAGCATTAAATAATGAACACTTTCGAGGATGTTAAATATCTTAATTTACATAACTCAATTTCATTGGTGTTCCAGGTGATTGATTAATTTGCATCAGATCACATGGTTTACAGACCATTTGTAATGTGGGTCAGGTGGCATTTGTTAGCTAGCCTTCAAACTGTGAACATGCATGCATGAAGATGGATTTGACATGTAGTGGATATACATGAGATTTTGGATTAAAACTTTGTTTGAGGTGGTATATTTCTGAATAATTTCATTAGGAAGCTTTTCACAATATATTTCAAGAAGTTTTGACTGGAAAATTGTAAATTTGGTCAAAATTATCTTAAATCCATCCACATGTCAAAGCATTGCATGGCCATTAGTTTAAGAGCACTTTCCAGTTAAAAGTGTCCATTATTTTGCTCATCAAATATTCATTGAGGGATTGATGAATATTCAATGAGCAAAATAATGGACACTTTTGGCTACAAAGTGTCCTTACGGTAAAAATAATGTACACTTTTAAACAAAAGAAAGTGACCCAGATGTAAATTAATGGAAATTAGCACACACTTACGGAACAAAAGAAAGCTCAACAAGAAGTCATAACCACTGGCTATTTTCTTTATACGTTCCGCCACTGCCGTGTTACCTGTAGGAATCTGTTGTACAATGTGACACGTGTGTGTACACGCCTACAGAACTTTGACCCAGGAAATGTGGAACGTGATGTGATAACTTGATAGATTATTTGAACACCAGTGAAGTTCGATTTCCTTCAAAAAGTCAAGTTCTGAACAAATTATTTTTCTTAGGCTTTTTTAAAAAATCAACTGGATTACATTGCAAGGCCAGGATTTTCAAGGTGTGTCAATTGGAATTAAAATAAAAAATAAGAATGGTCTTTAAAAGGTCAAAATGATCATTAATGTATCGACAAAAATTTTCAGATCGAGGTCCAATAGATCATAGGTTACGCACAGTAGCAAATCCACGGGGAGATCAAGGAGCCCAGGGCCTCCATGCCTATTTTCATCTTTGGGATCCCAACACCTCAAGGACTCTAAAATCACAAAATTTGCAACAATTTTCAACCTTACGTCACTTGGCATAACATTTAAGAATAATTCTTTCAAAAATTTTCCGGCCTCATTGCACTTGGTATACTCTTCAAAACAATGATGTCTCAACATTTTTCTAGCTTGGCTTTGCTTGGCATAAACTGTACTTACACTATACCCTTGTTACTCTTCCCATTTATCATTTTCCAGACATACACCATTATGTCCATTATACATCCTCCAATGTAAAGCTTTGTTATTGTTCATATAGATGTGTTTAATGTGTACTCATATGAATTCATATCTGTGCATACCTAATGAACAAATTTTCATGCTGTCTGTATACACTTGTTTATATGCAATTCTCACGAACCACGTCATCACCTCTGTGACATTCTCAAAATTTGTAAAATGCCAAAATATCCAAATATTCTCATTTTTATTGTAAATTTATTTCATAATTTGCTAGTTTAAACCCAATTTTGTTCTTTTTTACTTAGATAATCTGAAGACAACTGAAATAACAGAATTTTCATACATTTTCAATGACATTGCCATC
>JBCAUI010505751.1:0-12952 GCA_038406195.1 Haplosyllis anthogorgicola | reverse complement strand
GAACTAAACGGTATGGCCGTTAAGGCTGTCACGCTGGTCTAGGAGCGTGTGCCCCTTACTGGACAATGGGGTTTTCTCAGCCGCTTAGCACAATGAATTGCTGCATGCCCACTAATTATTGACCGTTTAGTTCATGAAGACGCGCTGTATGCTAATTATCTTCACTATATACAATCTTGCTTGACATCACGAACTCTTTTCTGTTCCGATTACACAAGTTGTTTCGTCCATCACATCGCAACGTCGGTTTTGTATGAATGCGTTTTATGGATTTTGAAACAAAATATATCCCAGATTTTAGTAGTTTTCTCTTCAGTCAGTGCGGCACAAATTATCTTTAGTTCCCAAAATGCTCTAAGGGAACTTCATTGGCCATTAATAACGTTATCATTTAGCTAAAAAATAAGCTTAAATCTGTTCATCGAATAAATTTCGTTGCACGTTGTAGGACTAGTGAACAGGCAATTGTAGAGAATGGTACACAACACCTTTCTATTTTTTAGTACAATTTATTGTTGCCATTTAGGCACATTATACAACAAAATTGTGGATATCTTGACGTACCAGTCAACGTTTACATATTTACACGTTACCGAGTTTTATGTACATTTTTACAACTTTACTATTTTCAAATAACCAATTACTTTTTACAGTAAAAATGTGCAAGATATTTTCACTTAAAAACGTGTCTATTATTCTTTAGACGCTTTCTCGAAGGAAGTATTTGTACATTGCTGAACCTAACTAGAACATACATGTTTCTACCATTACACTTTTTCCGTAATTTGTGTAATGTCACACATTTGTTGACTAGCATAAAATACATTGATACGATGTATACCGTACCTTCTGTTAGTTATTATTCATTGCACTAGTTTCTCAGCACAATATACTTGCTACATAAAAGATCTTGGGGAAAATATCCAAAAAGAAGTTCTGTTGCAATAGAAAATTAAATGAAGTTTTGGCTATTTCCAAAAGACAACGTTGAAGATTTGATCCACTCGGGGTCAACTGCACATTCATGTACAACCACACATCGCATATTCATTTCATACCTGAAGAGATACGTTTTATGCATACATATATACCTTAGATAATGTCTACTATGTACACAGCTACTTAGTACTGTTTAATGAAATGCGCATCATCCTGCACTCACTCTTTTAACTTAATCCATTCAATGGATTTTTTGCTTCTGGCGAAGATTTTTCATACCTAACTTATTTTACGAGCTGTACGAGGTCATAAAGGACTGGCATTAACTATTTACAGAAATCACTTCACTATCGTATAAATGCAAAATAAGTTCACTTCAATGACTGTATACATCTGTCACTATTTACAACTCTAAATACACTGAACCTACAAAATGGTAAGTACAATTGGTTTTCACCAAACTTACAGAACATTAATACTTTCTAACGTTTATTTTGGTGGATGTTTTAACTTGCACGGGGAAATAGTCCTGTGCAGAAACTGTACAATACACACTCATTGCGGGCAAAATATTAATACATCAAATATCCTATTTACACTGCAATAGCATAAACATGAATAATGATACAAAGATCTTTAGTCGCACGTGTTGTTTTTTTTTTGTAATTTACATTTAAATAACAGGCTTTAGGTTCTTTGCCGAGCCATTTAAGCAAACGATTTAACAAATCAATTTTTGTAGACGTGTAAACCATAATTTTGGTGACGATCATATCAACGTTTGAGAAAAAACATGTAGAATGGTTATTGGCCATAATTACAAAGTTTCATTACCATTTTAACGGACCATTTACAATAAGCACCACTGGTAACTGACTCCTATTATTGAAATGGTTTACTCAGAAATTCTCATTAGCACTAAACTGTAGCTTAAAAATATCACAAATTGAGACCAATTCCAGTGCAGAATGCTTCGTGTTGCTGCAATGCCCAATTGTCTGTGAACACAGCACCACACACACATGTGTAAAGTCCCATAGAACCATTCATCCACGAACCACCAATTGGGGCGGCACCACCACTTACTGGAGTTGGAGGTGCCTCAAAATCACCGGACTTTCTTGTGGCCCTCTTGTTCATTATCGACTCTTCAAAGGATGGGACTTTGTCCAGGTTGTCCCACACTAAAACATTGTTAGTTGCTGCTGGTGGAGTTGTTGCAAGGAGACTAGGAGTTGAAGACACCCCAACTCGGTTTTGAGCAGGAACTGGCGGCGGCGATCCAAACAGATTAGCAGTGTCTTCGGCGGTATTTAACACGGGCGGCAATTCATTGAGTAATTCGTCCAGATCAAAGCCTCCCTTCTGGGCCGAGAGATCTTTTAGGTTATCAAAATTGAATGATGAATCGCCCAGAAGCATATCAATGTGATCATCCTTGGCATTCGTCGAACTGAGTAGTTTGTCCATCTTGTTGTCAGAATTTGGTGGCGTGGTTGCTGATGCTGTTGTCGAAGATCGTCTATTCTTCTTACTCTTTGAGCGCTTCTTTTTCTTACCAGTTGAATCTGTTGGAGACTGTAATGCTGGGTCCATATTGGGCATTGGTGCAAATTCATCCAGTAACGAAGGAGCACTAATTGAGTCCTGATTCGGAGTCAACATAAGTTCATTTGTCGGCATACCTTCAAAGCCTGTGACCATTTGCTGCGGAATGGTATCAATAACACCTTGCTGTCGCAAAAAGTTCTGCTGAGTTTGTAAGAATTGCTGTGCTGCAATGAGATCTTGACCTTGTAATTGAGGTTGGCCTATCAAAGGTTGCTGCAGCTGATGCATCGGGTCATATATACCAAGTCCGTTTTGTTCTCCATTATGCACGCCGGAGGGAGACATCATATCTGCACCGGGACCTGCACCAGTAAGGAATGAATTTACATCCAAGGGGGAAGACACATCGCTGTTGACTCCACCGACGCTTCCAGGATCAGATGCGACATAATCTGTCGACGATGATTTGTTGCTGTTAGCTGCCATGTGCGCATCACCTCGATTGTTTTCTGCTGAAAGGAAGTCTTCGTGCAAAAAGGTCAGATCTTCTCCCGTCGAGGCAATGTCAACTGAGCGCTGCAACTTCTGCAGAAGGTTGGGTATAGCACCGTCAGTATCTTCCTCGAAGTCTTCTTCGCAAGGCAGTTCTGGATATCTGATGGACATTTCCTGCCGCTTTTCTTTCGCTTTCTTTGCCTCTTCAGCTTTGGCTTCAGCATCAGCCGAATCTTGCGATTCGGTGTCACTTTCTTCACTGCCCGATTCCTCACTTCCACCATCACTTGCCTCATTCGTTGGTTCTCCCTCAGAAGAGACATCTCCGTACATACCACCCACTCTCCCTGGGTACATATAGTTGTCAGTTGGTCTTTTAACAGGACTACTGGTTGGTTCAAAGTCACTCTCCTCATTATTGACGTCTGCATCCATGCCATCTGCCGACACATCATCAGATTTCATGATGCTCTTGGGTTGTTTTATACCATACGACTTTCTTACCCATTCATCATCCTCGAGTGGAACCTCGAAATGGTCGTCTTCTGACTCCTCATCAGAGTCATCCGGATGTGGTCTTTTCGGAGTATTTTCCTTTGTTCTGCTGAATGTCGGCGGTTGCTTCCTCTGAGCTGGTGACATAAGCATATGTTTCTGTCCAGTATTTGGCGTAGCTGATTGAGCATCACTCGGGGTTTCCGAGGGAGCATAGGTTGGGCCAACAGGAGATTCGTGTTGACCAAGCACAACTGGTGCAGCAGGTGCTGGTGTACCTTTGGGAGATTTGCCGCGTCCAGCATTGTAAGGTACTTGTCCGGGCAATAGTAATGGTCGAGCTGGCTTGGGGAAGAAGCCGATCTGCCGATTGAATTCCTCGTCTTCCTCATCTGTTCCATCGCTTTCTTCATCATAATCCCACGGCTTTCTCGTGCCTCCTTTCTTTTTGCCTCGAGGTTTACCACGACCCCGTCCTCTGCCTCGGCCACGTCCACCTGGTTGTGAAGCCCCACGTCCTCTGCCCTTTGCACCTGTACCTTTGGACGAAAGGTCTGAAAACGGATAATAGGTGTGACCTCCAGGTAGCGGTACAGCAACAGCTCCTGGTATCTGAGGTGGTAAGGCTCTTGGGCTGCTACCCGACCTTGGTGGGCTGGAGAAACTACTCCGAGGTGGAGTGTTCACCGCTTGACTAGCTGGCGATGCTGTGGAATGGGAATGCGCACCTGGACTTCCTTCTTTGCCTGCCGACGCTGGACTACTGTTTGCTTTCACACTGCTGTAAACTGTTCTGTTGGACGTTGCAGCCAAGACTGGTTGCGGCCTAAGTGGAACTGCTGGTGCCTCATCTTCGTCATCTGTGAAGTCGTACACTGTCGATGTCTTTCGACCACCTGGTATGGGAGGAGGACTGGGTGAAGGCTCTTTTAGTGGTTTCGCATTGCGTCCAATTGTACCAATCAAGTCCATTGGGGACTTAATGGGAGGCAACGGTGGAGGTGGTGACCTCAACTGTGATAATACTGGTGGCTTGCTGGCTTTGCCTTTCGTCTTTTTAATTTTCTTCTCATTCTTTCCTTCTTTTCTCTCTGGAGTTGACGACACTGATGTGTCCAGATCGCTCAGGTGTGACGACTGCTGCGAGGCTGGAGATCTGAATGGTTCCTCCTTATCAAGAGTCGGTGGTGGTATTGGTGGCTCCTTCGGCTTTATTTCTACCACTGCTTCAACCGAGTCGCTCTGTTGTTCAGTGTCCGAGCTGATTCTGTTCTTGTTATTTCTGTTTTTCTTTCGTTCCTTCTTTTCCTTGGCTTTCGATTCTTTGCGTTTCCTTTTACTTACAAGTTTATCTTCCTTCTTCATGTCTACATCACTGCTATCGATTGGCCCTACTATCTTTTCCTCGACTACATTTCCCAACTTCAGCTTAATCTTTATTGGATTTTTAAATTCTGGTTCTGGCTCAGTACTAGGGGATCTCATATCAGAATCACTACTCTTATTTAAATCTGTAAGAGATTTATCGTCTGAGATATCCTTGATGCTACTTAGATTATCAACAATAGCTGGAGGTTTGTAATCATCAGTGTCATATCCGTATGGCGTGGGCACCAAATCACTCATGTCAACCGCTGACTGTGGTCTATCAAACACTGGATATGTTTCATTCGTACCAGTGGTACCTACACTCTGACTGTCATCATCACTCTCGTCATCTGTGTCACGACGACCATAGTTTAATCTTTCTGGTGCGTGCACTTGACGTTTGGGTCGAACCCTTGTTGCTTCACTCGGTGCAGATGGCACAGATGGTACAGACAGTACAGATGATGATGCTGATCTCTCTGACTTGGAACGTTTTCGTTTCTTCGTTTTCTTGGCACCACTTGACTTTCCCTGCAATAAAGCCTGCCATTCCTGAGATGATAAATTCCCATATGGCTTTGGTTCCTCGTCACCTCCTCCTGTTGGCGCAGTAGAGTCTACAGGGGTGAGTGGAGGCACTGCCTCTCCTGCAGATGTACTAGATCGGCGACTACTACTGCATGCTGGACTTGTAGCCGTTGTATCAGACATATCATCCATCATAACACCACTCATAGCGTTTTTATGTCTTGGCTTCTTGGCCTTTTCACCCCAATCGGTACCTTCCCACTTTCTTCGTTTGCTACCTTGACCTCTTGATCCAGCACCTCGACCTCTACCTCTGCCTCTTCCCCTTCCTCTGGTCGCTCTTTCTGGTGGGGACACTTCCTCTGGCTTGTTGCTGTCAGTGTCTTTACGCGCAACTACAGGCAGTGCCTCGTCATCACTGAGAAAGGTCGGTGGCGGTGGTGACTTGAGACGTCTTCGTATCGGCGACTTTTTAGTTGGTGAAGACTGAGGCGACGCAATCTTATTTTTAGGCGAGGTAACCGCTGGCTTGACTTTAGGCGGTGATGCTGGTGGAGGTATAGACTCTATTACTGTCTTTGACAGTTTCTCTTTCAATGCTGATTTGGGTACCTTTTCTTTCACTGGAGATTCGGGAATCTTCGTTTTTGTAGGAAATTCGGGTTCTTTTGGTTGTGCTGTTGATGATACTATCTCATATTTAAAAACCGCTTCAGCTTCCTTTGCTGGTGGTGATTTAAGTTTCGGAGTTCTTCGGGGTGGAGATGCTATTCTACTCTTTGATACTGGTTCTGGCTTGGACTTCTCGAGTCTCTGAAGAGGGGATATATACTCTTTTTCTGCCGGCGGTGAACTAAGCTTCTTCACTCTTGGCAAAGACGTACTTTCCGCACTAAGTGGCAACACTACTTTATCTTCTGATTGGGAAGTCACTTTCTGATTCTGCTGCGTTGGAGATTCCCCTTTGGCATATGATGAAGATGCAGCTTTTGGCAAAGGAGACGTTAATTTCGGGGTGGTTGGTGAAGCAAGGCCACTGCTATCCCCAGTATCGTCAATAACCAACTTATCTTCTTCATCACTTTCGTCCCAACTTGGCTGGTCCCAAAATCTCCCTGTGTCCAGTTTCGATTTCTGGTCGCCTTTTCTGGGACTTGCACCGCGTCCTCTTTGACTACCACCCCTTGCACCTTTAGGACTAGCCCCCCTCGCTCCCCTTGGACTGCTACCTCTTGAAGATGCTCCACCGCGGGAGACACCACCCCTCGGGCTTGTACCCCTTGGACTGCGTCCTGGGGACTTTGGCGTTCTTTCACAACTCGCACTTTCTCTCCTGGCCGGACTTTTACCCAGGGATTTTCCTGGAGACAACTGCCTACTACTACTGTTCCTGCGATTAGTCCTGTCTAAAGGTGCATCCTCCTTTTCATATTCTGAATCACTGATTTTTTCCATGGGAATAACTTTTGGCTTAAAACTGAATTGACTGTCAAAGGCATAAATGTCAACATCTGGCGACGCTGGTCCATCAGGCGAAGCTGGTCCATCTGGTGATGCAGGACCATCTGGTGAAGCTGGCCCTTCGGAAGAAGCTGGAGCTGTTGGCGATGTAGGAATATTTGGTATGATTTTTGGGAGGTGAGGAATCAACCTCGGCTGTCGAAAGTCTGGCGATGCAGGTGGTGACGGTGATGCTGGTGGAGGTGGTGATGCAGGAGGAGATGGTGATGCAGGGGGCGGTGGTGATGCAGGAGGAGGTGGTGATGCAGGTGCATCTTCCGATATAATAACACCACTTATAGCATGTTTATGAATGTCCTTAACTTTTGGACTCTTTCTCCAAGACGACGCATTATCATCGCCCTTGTCCTTTTTAGGTTCTTTATGCTCCTTAACATTTGATTTTCGACTGTCTTTATCGCTTTTATGAGACTTAAGCTCTTTGTCCTTCTTTTCGTTTTTCTTTGACTTCTTTTTCCTGCCACTTTCACTGTCACTCGGAGGTCGTGGAATTTTTATTTTTATACTAAAACTTTTACTGCTTCCACTATCACTTGCCGGTGAAGGGGCAAATGGAGAATCAATCTTGTATGTCATATGTTCCTTATTTTTAGATTTCTTGACGTGTTTTTCACCGGAGACATGTTTTTCTCTTTTATTTTCATTACTACTGTTTTCACTTTTATCCTCAGTAACTAAATGTTCACTGTGTTTACCAATTTGAGAGTTGTCGTCGACAACGTTATCACTGACTTTAGCACTCTTGTCTTGTTTTTCCTTTGCTGCATGTTTATCCTTAATTGTTTCTTTGTGCTTTGGTTTTGAAGCTGCCCCGGGACTTTTCGGGGACTTTGGTCTTGCTCTGGAACTCGGTTTCTCCTCATCACCGGAATCAACAATCTCACCTTCTTCTTTTTCTTCATCACTCTTATCTTCGAACTTGTACACAGTTCTGTACTTGCTCTGACGTCCTAGTCTTTCCCGACCAACCATTTTCAGGATTTCTTTCTCCTTCTCTGGACTGATCATGCCATATTCCATTAATTTATCGTGCTGACTACTGGCATCATCCTTGCCAGATGGAATGTTAATATTTAGCTCCAGAACTGGTAAAGAGTCACCGCTATCATTAGCGCTCGTACTGGATACATTTGACTGTCTCCGTCTACCCACACTGTTTTTCCTATTTTTTCCTTTGACACACTTTCCTTTCGGTTTATTTGTTTCCACATCATTTTCCCTGGCAAGTGCTGGAGGTTGTTCGCAGGTTTCTTCTGGTTTAGGAACAACATCACAAGCAACTGTTTCTGCAGCACTACCTTGATCATCAACAATATCTCGCAGTCCGAGTTTAGGTGATTTGAGACTCACTGCACCTTCAGTAGCCGCAGCACCTTCAACATCCTGCTGAAACAACTTTGTTTTCTGTGCAAGAATCTGCTCCAGTTTAGACTTCTTCTTTTGTCTATCTGGTGGCAATGGAGGTGCCTTAATATCTACACCATGACTAGTGGGTCCATCACTATGCACTTCATCTTTGCTCTCTACCTTAAGATCACCACCCTTACTGTCTGGCTTTGCATCACTTGTATCTACAACTTCCATATCTTTCAAATTGAGTTGTTTGCTTTTCTTAGGTGCTGAACCTCTTCGACCTTTTGCAGCACTACCCTTTCTGCTGCTGCTACTATTACTTTTCACCTGGCTATTAACTTCAGCAGTAGTGTTGGTTTGTGCATCATCTGGCTTGAGTTCGTCTGGCTTGACAGCAGACTTGCCACTGGTGCACACTGGAGATAAAATCGGTGGTTCTGACTGCAAACCAGAGTCAATATCACTGTTTTGCTTAACTTTCCCTCCCCCTTTAACTTGCTTTGAGTTTTTGGAGTCGGACTTTGCACTGGGTACAACAACAGCCTGGGGACTAAGCGTTGGTAATCCTTTCTCAAGTGCAGCCCTTAGTGTGGGCATTGCACTGCCAGTATGAGGCACAGTATTTGAAACCTGAGTATCCTTAACAAGTGTACAGTCATAAAGCACCTTTTGAGAATCTGTTTCTTGCATGGCACCACTGGAGTCATTGTGCATTGTCACTGGTAATTTTTCAAGCACAATTTTTGCCTCTTTCAGCTTGTAATCCTTTCGTACATCACTGTTTGTTGAATCATCTGCAGTGTCAATAACCAAAGTTTCTTCCTCACTGTCAACATCTTCAAGTTCTGTTCGTTTTATTCTACGAACTGGAGTTGACTTGCGGCGGGACTTTTTCGGACTATCCTCATCGTCTTTGAGGGCATCCAATACTTTCATCGGTGCCTTCTCATCTTCGGCCAGTTTGTCAGCCAGAAGAGTCTCCTGTGTGATCTTATCTACCAGAGAATTAAGTAAGGTCGAGACTTTCTGAGGCTGTGTCTGACTAGCACCATTTCTGCCACAAAGGCTACCTGAACTTTGTGAGGTAGACGGTGTTACGCTTGCCACGGAGTATTCTTCAACGCTAGTTGCAATAGCATTAACCATTGGGGACCTGCCCCTTTCTGGTTGAGTACTACTGTCCTCGCTTGCTTTTTCCTCAGGTTGGGACGAACTTGTGCCATCTTTGCCTTTCTTCCCTCTTCCTGGCCTGCCACGTCCTCTTGACGTTTTTGCTTCCTTTCCCGGCTTTTCTTTCCCTGTTGTCTTGGTCACCTCACCTAATAAATCAATAAAACATAATACTTATTTTCGAGAATGCTTTAATTAATTAATAAAGATTGGGTGTCGAAGTTACTAACACTTAAATGTGTGCAAATTACTTCAAGTATCGTTCGCAAATTACGCACGATCTTATTTCCTTGCATGTTATTATCTGTAATTTAGGAAGAACACACACAAGCAGGACTCAATTTCATTTAAACTGTGTCAATACCTTTTAATGGTTCGTCAATTTGAGTTTCAATGCCACCTTTAGGATCAGCTTTGTTATCAAAAGCTTGAGTGAGATCTTCTGGTGCTTCTGAAGCGGAGGGTGCCTCTTTATCATCAGGTTTTGAGGCAGACCGTAAACCTGTCCGTGTTGGGTACATGTACATGGAGTCTCTTGGTGTGCGCCGCTTTTTCCTTTTCATTGGCATACCTACTATTGTCCGTCTCTTTGCTTTCTTTTCAAGTTTGCCTTTCGGCATATGAACCAAGTACTCTTGATTTATGTGTCTTTGGTGGCGGTGATAGAAACTATACTCCTTCAGAATGGAATTGACCACTTTTGTGGGCCGTTGAACACCTAAAATCCTTGCCTTTTTAGTATGTCTTTCTGGGCTAGACGGGTCTTCTGTGATCCGCTTCACTGGAAATTCTAACGTCCTTGTAGGAAATACACTGGAAGTTGCACCCGCAGAAGATGTTGTCGCTGTGCTTGCACCGACAGTTAAGGAGGGTACCTGAGTAGGTACCACAGACGGTACCTTGCCACCTAGTATCCGCTCTTTTTTAGTCATGGGTCTATGTGCAAATTTCTTATGTGTGTATTCGTACGTTCGTGGTGGGCTACTAATTGCTTTATTGGTCGTGTAAGTAGACGTTACACTAGTGTCTGATGCACTTGAGGTCACATTACTTGTCGTTACTGTTGCTGCATGAGACATTTGCGAAGACGACACGGCGGATAGGGAGGGAGAACTAGAGCTTCGGTCACTTTCTGTCAGTGAAGGTCTGTATAGTCCTGTACTCGTAGCAGTATCTGTGGAGAAAATTGGAATTCCACCTCCTGCACCTGAGCCACTTCCACCACTACTGTCTCGACTTTCCACGCTTGACTGTTTCATTGGGAATACAGAATAGCCATCCACACTGTGCTCTGTAGAGGGCCTGTGATGAGATATTGAACTCCCAGTGCTTGAGGTCCGAGTCAAACTGTGCTCAGAGGCATGACTGCTTTCTGAGGCTGCACTACCAGTACTTCCTGACCGTTCCAAGGGTGACCGTCTTTCCACAGTGTGTGCATGAGCAGGCTCTGCCAAATGACTCACTGAAAAGTTAAAGGATGTCTGGGGTGCTGAAACTGAGGAAGAAACATTACTGTTCACGTAGGAACCACCTGAAGATGCAGGTACATGTGATTTTGCACTAGAAGGCATAATCCGATCATTCGGGTATGTACTGTCTAGCTTTTTAGGTGGTGGACTACCCACATCAATTTCTTCCACCGTGGGTGTAGCTGCCCTTGAATTGTGGCCACCATGTGAACTATGCGAGGATATTTCGGAGATTCTCGAGTTATCATCCTCGGGCCTTCGAGCTTCGGTAGCTCTGTAGGCCTGTTCTACACTGTCTCTACGATCACTTGCACTTCCAGCGCTACTCCTACCAGACGCCGAGGACGGCCGCGGACTATCCCTGCGCTCTCTGTCCCTCTCAATTTTATCCTTGTGTTTATCACGTTCGTGATTTTTGTCATATTTACTGTGATCTCTGTCCCTTTTATGCTCCCTAGGAGACTTTGAGTCCCTATCTCTGTGTCTGTCCCGATGTGATTCCGCAGCCGCCAAGTGCGCTGCTTGTGCCGCTGCTTGACTAGCAGCAGCAGCCTGTAAGTGTGCAAATGGGTTAAACATAGCTGGAGGAAAGTAGGTAAATGCAGGATGGGGTAGGCGAGCGCCTTCAGGACTCGCCATTAACCTCATGAACAAATCCCTTTGTGCTGCAATATCCATCATCGGCGAAGAAGCAAAAGGCCTGTATGCCATGTGACTATCAAACATTGGATGTGGAGGCATGCGCCCTGATCTAATCATTTCTTCAAACTGTGCAGCCATCTCCCTGCTTCTATCCTCCTCTAGGGAAGCTGACCGTCCTAACTGTCCACGCTCTGATGAGTACAAGAGGCGGTCTCTTTCGTACATACTAGATGAGGAGCTCGATCTACTTTTACTACCACTACTTTCACGCGAGTGGGATTCTGAAGCAGCTGTCGATGACTTCCACCTGGAAAGAAGATAATTTGGTTTTGATTACAGCTCATCTTACCGCAACGGATCCAGAGCTACTACAAGAAACTCCATGTGTCACTCACCTGTTGCTCAAATCCAGTATGTTACTATTTGCAGGTGGTGCTGACGATGTTGAAGGTGAATGCGAGTGTCGGCGCTCATGGTTCAGCTTAGGTACTGGCATGATGACACGTGAACCTGCCACGTGATTTGAATTACAGTCCGCAGGGCTCTTTGCACCACCCCGACCACCGTTACCGTGGCTACCAGAATCACGGTTGTCACGGTCACCGTTACCCATCTTCAACAAATGTTTGCTGCCACCCAACACCTAGTCAGCAAAAGTCATTCATGTTAGTGCAATGGTTAATTTTTTTTTTTTTTTTTTTTTGTGCATTGATAATAAAAGTTACAGTTTTCTTAACATGAACTCTTTTTTAGTTAGAAAACTGGCGACAAAGGATTCAAGCATGATGCACCTTTAAATTAGTTTTGTTGTAAGTTCCGTCAGCACGTTTTCATAAACTTAACACTCATCCTTTAAAGCGTTAATAGTGGTTTGTTACCTAACGCTACCAGCAGCTCATTTTCATAAAGTTAGTGCATATCTATTACACAAGATGTAGCATTATGTTGGTTTATTATCTAACGCTAGCAGACCAGCGTTCTGTAATAAACCAACATACAACATTTAACGCTTGTTGCTGCGTTAAAGGATGGACGTTAAGTTTATGAAAACGAGCTGCATGTGACGACAAAGTCATCGCCATATGTTAAATAATATCAGTACGATACCTTGTGATGAAGGGAAAGGTCAGACTGCAGTGAAGTATGCCATCAGTGTGTCACATGATGGCCTTGTCAATGGCTTAACATGTTTAGTAAACGCTACAGCTTTCCTTATTCCACGAAATATGTGAAAGCTCTGTTTAATCTGCAAGGTAAAAGTTAAAAGTAGTTTATTAAATTCATTGGGTATGCTCGTTTATTGCGGACACTCGATGCGGAATGAAGATTCTCCCGGAATGAATTTCTCGCAGACTATCACAGGTTATCAATATTTCTCACTGTTACTAAGGTAACAATAATGGAGCTCAGCCTTTTGGCTG
>JBCAUI010505740.1:0-12953 GCA_038406195.1 Haplosyllis anthogorgicola | reverse complement strand
CATATTTGTGTTTTTCTTAGATTACATATTGGAAATTTCATCTGATACACTTTATTTGTACCCATGACTTAGATTGTAATTGTTTTTTGATAATGCCAAATGAGCTCAGGTCCATATGGACCTATTTTTTTCATAAGAAAGTCACAGCTTCAATGATGTACTTTTATGTGGTTACAGATCCAGGAATTCGACACCTCGTAGCAACCGGTCACCACAGAATGGTAACCTTAACAACAGAACACACGAGTTCGGCACGTCAACCGGTAAGATGAAAGTGAGCGACTTTCTGAGCCATTCCCTGGAGCCGCACTCACAGCAGACGTTACAGCCTGGTCAGTTCATTACCGTTATTCAGTGTGGAGAATCGGCACAAGATTTATTTCCATTATTTACGGTTTATCCCGGGGTAAAAATAGTGCAGCCGTTACAAGAGATAGGGAAGAGGCAATCTAATCCTGTCAAACTTGGGACCACTTAATCTGAATTGAATTTTGTCCCAAAAAAAGTCAAAATCCATAAATAGGATTTTTTCTGATTGACTTGCGACAAGTCAGTTTTTATTTTTTTGTGTTGAGTGCAACATGTTTCGCTTCTGTGTAAGTTTTTACTTTTTAAAATTCTGATTTTCAAGTGCAATGAGAAATGTGATCCAAACAATAAAATATAAGAATCCTAACATATAACTTTGTGTCGTGCTTTCATGTAGATGAGAGACTGATAGAGAGTCTTCCTGCTGAATATCTTGCCTCATCCATTGAATTAGAGAAATCTGCGTGCAGCGTGAACGGTAGACATGACGAAGACGTTATTAACGGCAATGAAGACGACGTGCTGCAGGAATCATATAGGTTTGTTGGCTCTCGGCACGTGTTCATAAACCTTAACACTTCTGCAGTTACATTCTGACGCCATTTCTTTAGTGTTAGCCTCAATGGCTTAACATTACACTGTTACGTCGGTGCTAAAAGGATGTTGTGTTTAGGTTTATAAAAACGCGCTGGAAGTAGTGCGGTTCTATTTTCGGTATGTTTAATATTAAAAATAGGTCTAGATGGACCTGAGCTCATTAAGTGTTATCACAAATAAAAGAGTCCTAAGGCACAACCAAAAATATGTCAATAGCGCATGTACCTCAATTTAAGAATTTACAGTTTCGATATATTACTGTTTACCAGGCAGAAGATGGAGGAAGACTTTCATAATGAGAGTGGAAGATCAACACCCAGAGAGTCGCCGTTTCTTGCCAGTTCAAATAAGGTGAGAGGTCTATCTGTAGATACCGAAGTACAGAAGGCTTTGCCGTAAGCAGTGACTCTCCTGTCTAAAATGCAAATGCAAATGTAACAATGCTGGAAGACCTGCTAAAACGTCGGCCAAGGTCGACAAAATTCTGTTATGACGGGCTCTTTACTGAAAGTGTCGTTCAATTTTAGGCAAAACAATTCGGAGTTGGCACAAGTTGACTGCATGTGAAAATTTTGTTAGATTTTGTTGTCATCAGTACCTCCGACAGGTCAATCATAGTTTGGACGGACAGCTCCGTCAAGTTGACGCACATTGAATTTTCCGAAAGATCAAGGCTGGGTAATACCGTGTCTTTTAATTAACTGTGGGAATCACTTCTTCTGTAGGTGGATGAGTTATTTAGTGCATCGACCCCAAAACCTTCAGCAGATGTAATTATCTCACAGTCTATTGACGACATGGACTATGATGATTTTAGGAGTGCCTTCAGTTCGGCACGGAAACAGGTTGACCCACATGAGTCCATTGACTGGCAGCCACACACGCCAACGCCTATTGTACCATCCAGATCTTATGATGACGTGTCGGCACAACCTAGACAAAACGGTGACCTGTCTGATAGGTATAATAGTGCGAATTCAAGACATAGCACACCAAGGTCATCCAGAGAGAGTTCAAGGTCACGTAAGGAAAGTGCAAGGTCACACAAAGAAAGCCCCAGATCACCTGAGGAGAGAGTGTCATCGCCACATCTTGGCCATAGGTCAAATCATTCAGGTCGCAACACACCAGAGGAAAGCCCAAGGTCAGCATATCACAGTGCAAGGTCACACCATGACAGTCCAAGAAGTTCAAGGTCACATCGTGAAGAAGGTGTCTTATCACCTACAGGTCAAAGTGCACGGTCTCACAATGGAACTTCAAGGTCACTAGACGTCACTTCACCTCAACAAAATTCAAGGTCACCCAGGATAAGTTCAAGGTCACCACATGACAGTGCAAACTCAAACCACAGCAGTGCAATGAGTGGAAAGGGAAACAACAACACCATGCCATTTGCTGATTCCGAAGATGCAATGAACCCTATCCAACCTACATATGAGGCGGAAGTCACGCAGTCAATGCCTCCGCATGTTGGTGCTAGTCCCAGGATTGACAAAGACGGTATTCCACTGGAATGCGAATCGTATGTTATACAGTACATAACGAAGTTTAGTGGTAAAGACTTGGGGCAGATTGAGAGAGATTACGACGTAAAGCTAAAAGTCCATAAATCTGTGATAGAAATTGTGTCGGTGGACGATACAGACTTAACAGCGGAACTCGCTCGGGATAAATTGAGTCAGTTCTGTAAGAAAACGGCTCAAGAGATCGTGACAGAGTCGATTGCGCTGCCAAGTGGCGACAGAGAGGCACAGCTGATGCAGGGCACACTCCAACAGGTAGTTTTCTGTTTGAATAGATGTATCGAGACTAGTAGGAATAGTTTGCAAAGTATCGATTGTTGACAAGCCCCATTGTCATTTCTTTATACAGGCATGGTTTAATTCTCACCCGATTTAAGTCTTTTGCATCTGCAAAACGCTATACTAAACGCACGATGTTTGATATTATTTCAGGTACAAAGTGCTTACAAGAAGGAGATAGTGTTTGACACAAGTGACCTTCATGAGGTGACCTTGATCGGGAAGGCGAAACCAGTGACCTTGGCAACTGAATATATAAAGAGCATGACTGGAATGAGAACTAAAACGCCGCGTAGTTCAAGAGACAGTGATACAAATCGTTCTGCACCGAAAATGGTCTTTATAATGGAGTCCCAGAATCCTTCAGTGGCCCATGTGACCGGCACTGAAAATGATGTTGGCCTATCAGAGACACAAGGTGAGCTCAGCACGCAGACACTGTTACAGATGACTGAAGTACGATATGCAGCACTGCAGACAGGTGTGTCGTGGTGCACATTTTTATAGTAATTTACGTATTTTAAAACATTAGTTAATAGTGGTCACCCTTGATTGGGATTTTTTGGAAGCTTATGTGGCAAGCTACTTGAAATTACATTTGAATATCCCCAGTATGTTTCAGCGATTACATTTCTTTCTCAATTTGGCACACGGCACGTTTTAGGAACTTTAGAAAGGAATTTCAAAGAAGATAAAATAAAATAAGCCATTGAGTTACAGAGTAGAGGTGAAAGAGGACTCAAATTGATCATACCACTTGGTTTCATAAGTTAAAAAGAAATGTTATCAATTGACTAATGGTTTATAGTTTAGCTCAAACATCTTTTCTCATTTTGTGTTTATAACACACGTTTAAATGTAGAACCAACGAATTATAGACTTGCAGAATCGCACCGTTCTTTCAAAGTCTTTTCATATGATACCGTGAAATATACACACACTAAAAGTATGCAACATGACAATAGTTTGTTATTATTAAAATATTTATTCATTACCACGTAAGTATTAAGAGTGTTAGTGCAAGGCTAGTTTGCTGACTGTGAGTGTGGACTTGGAACTAATTTTAGTGTAACCAGCCAATCGGCTCAAGCACATGCAGATGCAGATTAAAATGGGATTCCTAACCTAACTGAAAACAGCACAACAATAATACTTTTGTATTTATTTATTAAACCAGGTGGTCTTGAAACTGGCAATTTAGATACATTAGGGTCACTATTAGCAACTAAAGAAGACGGTTATACTCTTGAGTGCAGCCAACAACTGGGACAAGGCGATACCACGGACTTCCACGAACAGGATACATTGACTGCTGATCACGAAGCAAATCAGTTCGGAGGTCGGTGCATCTTCGTTTGTGTTCTTCATCAAATATAATTTGATTCAGAGTGGGTTGGGAACAGTGCTTTTTGGGGGAAAATAAAAGGATGCTTATTTGGTAAATACAATGCAGAACATTATCTTATCAAAAGGGTTGGCATAAGGATAATTTGCTGACTTTGAGGCACATGTCGGCAAGTTGCTTCCTCCGTGGCGTGTGTACAGGTGCAAATGTGGGTGCAGGTAGCTTGCAGGGAGTGGCCCTGCATACACGTGCCCGGAGTGCAGGCTTAGGTGTATGTAGTGCACAGGGTATAGAGAAAATAATTACAATATTTATTACAAAATTACACTGTCTGACTGTATCAGGTCTCATTACTACACTGAACAAATAAATTAAAATAAACGTAAACATCAGACCGTGGTAAGACTTTTCAGGAGGTTCGGGTGTCAGAAAAAAACTTATTTCAATGAGTCCAGAAATTTAGAATTTTGCGAAAATATCTGGAAAAAACCTCTAAAAGTACAGAAAAAAAATATGAGCCTTTTTATTGTTTTTTTTTCAGATACAGGAATTAATCAAAATGGTGCAACAGTTGACATGGAGAATACAGATGTGCCGGATGGAATGATGGAAACGGATAACCGTATGAACTTTTCACTGGGCAGTACGGGTTCAACAATGGGTGCACAGCCTAGGGTGCACCCTCCTGGTGCAACGGGACTCAAACTTGAGTTTGGAAGCATGGGGTCAACTAAGACGGAAAAACTCATTGGTACAGGTAAAGTAGTATTTTGATCTATCAGTTTTGTGTGGTTGTATAATACACTGAAAAGCTAACACATTTTAATTGAACATTAGTAATGTTTGGATTAAATCACGTTGAAAAGCTCTGTTCAAAGCTTGCATACATAGCTAGTATCAAGAGATAAATGTTATGCCAGAGAGAAAGCTGGTGTACAGTGCAATGGGTCCACGGGTGTTATCTAGATTGGTCATTATTAAACCCTTAGTTTTTCACAGGTCTTGCTCTTATTGAAATTTTCTATCCAACAAAATAACGGACCCCTTTTCAAAGTTGTCGGTTTAGACTTCTCTATTTGAAAATATACAGTGCAACTGATGTAAATGAGTACTCTATTATTCATTTACATCAGTTACACTGTATATTTTCAAATAGAAAAGTCTTTACTTTTGCCAGTCTTTTTGACGGATACTCTTTTTGAAACTCCCGTCATTTTGAAATTGCGCAATTGTTACAGGAGACACTGAGATGTCGCTTGGCACGAGAACGATGGAAGAGAGTGACCGACAACCGCTGAGCACTGCAAACAGTGATCTCAAACTAGAACTGGGCTTCCTCGACTCCGACGCAGCAAAAGAAACGAAGAAGAAAACAAGACAATTCTCAGGTAAGACATGCATGTACATACGTAAGGATATAAAATATGCACATACAGTATGTAGTATGTAATATGTCTTTGTCATTGTCCATCGAATGAAATTCAATAAAACTTATAGTCCCCCACCTCACCAAATAAAACAAAAACAAACATGAAGTCATCTCACTTTGCACCTTCAAATGCCAGTGGCACCAAGTGGCGGACATAATTGTAGCAGTCTCATACATATTTCCATTATTTATCTTAATCGTTGGAGTGCAATGATTAATTCGGATTTGCTGTTTCTGTTTCTTCAGCCGCGACATTCACCATGAAAGGAACGTCACACGTAAAGAGTTTTCATCATGCGACACCAGAGGGAGTTGTGCTCACCGTCAACCGTGGTGACATCTTGCAGGAATCTGGAGAGGTAAGGTTGCACTGCAATAAAGAATACTCTTTTGCATCAAGCTTGTACGTGTTACTTCCGTACTCCTGTTATCCCTTGAGAGCCTGCAGCAAGTACTTTATTACATATTGAGAAGTGTATAAGTAAGTCGGACAGATATAAGGAAATTTTATATAACATTTTACCAAAAAGTTCAGATAGTTCCGTAAATCAGATGAAAATGGGTTGTGGCTTAATTAAGGAATGTGCCACAAAACGGACATTCACAGTATGTGTTCTGAACAGGTATTGGTTTGTCCCGCGACACCAGACTTACAGATGGATGATGGAATCGCGTTATCAGTGTGTGAAGCAGCCGGTCCAGACTTCCAAGCACAGTGCAATGAATATGTGGACAATCACGGAAGATTGAAGGTCAGTAAAGTTAAAATAATAGTGTGTCTGTCAGGCTTTTTTCTAATTTATCGTTTGGATCACATTTCCCTCTGCATTTAGAAATCGGGATTTCAAAAAAGAAAACAATTCAAGTGAAATCACATGCTGCAAATATAGCCATCTTGGGCACGTCAACAAGTTTCTTCGTGAGTTGATTGGAAAGAATTTTCGAAATTTAATCGGCTTTATGGGGACTAAGTTACAATTTTTATTTACATTTCTTTCGATCGCTGCATTTTGAAAAGCCTGCCAGTGCAATGCAATCCAAATTATTAAGTCCTCGGATGCGTGCTACATGGAAATGTACAGTTAAATTTCATAGACGTATTGCCATCATCAGTATGCAGTGGCAAGGCTTAACTAGTGGACAATTGTTTACTGAAATCAAGTTCACAAATAAACACACATACGAAATGTTCCCGGGCTTCAAAAGCCAGGGATAGAGTCCAACCCAACGTGGGTACAAGTTGACTTCGTTCCACAAGAATCTTAAAATATGTAAAATAAAAAAATTACAAAACAATAAGAGTTGCAATAATTACCGTCAGTTATAGACTGTACTCACACTAAAACGTATGCTTTGCAGATATGTGATGTAGCACACATGGAAGCAGAGGGAGGCCTGAAATGCCGGTTTGTGCTACACGTTGTACCGCCACTACACACGGCAGACATTGACAAGGACGACTCTGTACATGCTCTGACGGAGGCTTATACCAACGTGTTGGATTACGTCAACGACCAACTCAAGTCAAGTAGTGTTATTATACCCGAACTTGGAACAGGTTTGTTTGTAACGTAATCTCTACTTTATTTTAAGTTTCATTCAAAGGAATGTAAAAAATTGATAGGCATTAATGCAAGACTTCGAAATGCAATAAATAATCTTACTTTGTAGATGTTGGCTTCCCAATTGAGGTTAGCGCACAGGCTCTACTTGATGCCGTAGTCCAGTTTTTAACGGATTTGCCTAAAGGTGCTGCATTGAAGCACATAATGATCATAAACAACGACGAAAACGTATCCGCCGTTATTGCTTCAGCATTTCAGCAGGTTAGTAATCATAAGCTATCAGACGTGATTAACATATCATTGCTGATTGTAAATGAATTATATGAGGCTATGTTTATGCATAGGTTGCATCATTTCATAGCGTCCAACAGAACCACCTTGGTACTTGCACACTGCAGTGAATACATGTCCACAATATTCACATCGATGCGGGAGCCAATATAATGTTTTTGTTTTTGCATTAAAACTTATTACCAAGTGATCAATATAACTGGGCATCAAGGATGCTTAAATTCAACTGCATAAGAGTTGAATGTTTTAATTTACGATAAATGTCTTCGGTGTGTTTAAAATAGCCGTCTATACTTCAGAAATATATTTTTATGCACGCCAATTTAGGTGTTTGGTGAAGATCACTCTGAAATCAACAACGAAACTAAACCGAAAGCTTTTCAACAGAATGGACAGGTTCAACTCAACACTCAACCAGATGACTTCAATGTGACAGGTAGATAATAATGTGTGCACAAGTTTGCAGATGTAATTGCAATCAGACTGATGCAACACGAGTTAGGGTCATTGTGTCAACACGAGAAGTAGAAGTGAAGAGGTCAAGATTGCAATACAATATATTTGGTGATCCACATCTGACCTCCAACAAAACAAATGTTAAAGGTTTGGTCAAGACCCAAGTACTACTTTCACACCTGCGTGCATGAACACATGTGCACACACAGACTACAGAGTAGGTATCAGAAGTTCATCGATCTCTTGCAAACTCGTCACTTAACTATTGAATGTTCAGGTAGTGATGACTAAGATAATGATATTCTACTCCTATTTTAATTATATATTAGTACACGTGTGCTTTTCCCAGGCTTCAGATTCTAGAACACCGGATTGTAACATTCCTTTGCTTCATTGCAAAAAAACCCGTCACTTTCTTGTTTCAGAGACCGGAGGTTGGGCGACACCCAAGAGTACAACGCGAAGCAGCATGGATGTGGACACCGACCAGACGATACCGAAACAACACATGCTATCCAAGGTAGATATAGATGCAACATAAATAACACCGCCTGAATACTAACAATATTAGGTTTAGGATTGTCTTTATTAAGTAGGATGTAAATTAACGTTTCAAGGAATTGAAACTATTTACCAGTGTCACTATTTGTGATAAAACTTACCTGAGATGAAGTAAAATGCATAGGGAATTTTGCATGGAATGACATGTAAAATCGCATCATTTGTCACGAGTTATGCAAAATTCCATCCATGGTCATGAATCATGCAAAATTCTGTCTTTTCTCATAATTATAATCAATGAACTCTAGGCCTACAGTCATTGTGCATCCTTGCAATTGTCTAGGTTGCTGGGTTAAGGACGGAAACGGCATGGTTAGACTCACTGGAGATGCCACCAGGTGGCGGGACTGAATCACTACAGAACACAGCAGCGTTCCACACAACAGAACACGATCAGTTCGGTATGACACATGCTGAAGGGGAGACACCCAGGGAAGATGCACAACCGTTTATGACAGACAGGTGAGAATAAGCCCAAAAAAATAGACCTTGGTCCACAAAAGTCTTTACAGAGATGAAAAGGCAGTAATAATCTAACTTGAGCAGTACATGTGGAGTGAAATGCTCGGGATAAACTATTCGTATCAGAAAAAAACTCTCTAAAGGATTAATCAATTCCTATTGTGACCTTTACGTTCTGAGTTATCGCAGTTAGCACAATAATCATCTTGAATTATACAATAGCATTAGGTCAAATATCAAATATTGAATGAACCATAAACAAGGGCAATAGTATAATCGTCTGACTGTCAATTAATTTACATTGTAGGACGATGCCAACGGAAATTTCAGACAGTATCAAGCAGATCCTACCAGGTTACACTGGCACACCATCTCCAGACCCGCATGCCTTGATGAAAGCCCGAGGTCATAAGGCATCAAGTCCGCGAGTCACATCCCCAAGTCCCAGAGTAAGAAGTGCACTCGATAACGTGGATCTAAGAGAATCAATGGACGATGAAACACCCAGAAATTCGTACGATCGGATTAGGTCTGGAAGATCCATCAGGTCCGGTCAGGCGAGTCCGTTTACCTCTCCACGTGGTGTACAGTCTCCTGGAAGCGATCGTAGGTCACCGATTGTGGATCGAAACTCACCGAGGGAACGGAGGAGATCCAGTAATGATTCGCCACGCGTAATGACTCCAGAACTGAGACAGTCTCCCCGACCTGGATCAAGAACAAGTGCAAGGGCTTCACCTGTCACAGGCAAAAACAGGGAGTCACCAAGAGATTCCAGAGGTCAATCTCCAAGATCAGTAAGGTCAGAACATGGGTCACCCAGGACGTCTATATCACAAAGACAGGAATCACCGAAAAGTTCAAGGTCACATCAAGGGTCAGCAAGAACGTCAAGGTCACAGCATGAATCACCACGAACTTCAAGGTCACAACAAGGTTCACCTACAAGATCACACCAGGGGTCACCAAGAACGTCAAGGTCACAAGAAGGGACTCCAAGGTCATCAAGGTCACAGCAAGGGTCGCCTAAGACAGGTAGGTCACTTCGCATGTCACCGAGAAGCAGCATGAAGTCACAGGATGCGTCAGTTCACGGTTCAAGGTCACACACTCCAAGGTCAATCAAATCACCTCTCGTCACTCCAAGGGCAGAACTTATAACAGCTGGAAGTGCAAGGTCATCTCCAGGCTTTAAAGGTATGTCAATTCTGTAATATCTGCGCATTGCAAGATGGCAATATTTGTCATATATGATATGTTTCACCTGCTATTTGAAATCCCTATTTTAATGTGCGGCGGGAAATGTCAACAATAAAATGAAAAAAAACCCCAAAACCGTAAAGGTATCTTTGTTTGTCACAATGTAGGTTCACCTCTTGTGTCTCCACGACAAAGTTTAAACAACAATAACAACTCCAACTCGGCATTCCGACCGGTTCGGCGTGGGGAACACGTGTCGCAAGAGTCGCGCAGCTTTGACGACAGATCCTCGTGGAAATCAGTGGAGACATCTGGTGGTGGAAAAAGGTTAGTATTAAAATTACTCAAATGATGAATGGGAGAGAGATGGGATGAATTGAGTTCATGGTGTAGTTAGTTAAAAAAATTAAACTTCAATCTCTGAATTAAGAAGTCAAAAGTGCACACTTTGAATTAAGAAGTCAAAAATGCACAGACTTATGAATAGAAGGTGTAGTGTTCAGCAAGGTTTTATGCACTCCACAGAGCAGTGCAGAAATAGTGTGTGAGTTTCATTGTTGAACAAAGTTGAATTTATTTTACAAAAATTACAAGAGATAGATTTAAAACACCAGCGACCCCATCTTGGGGGTCATCGTGTCTTTTACAACAGTGCTATTCTTAGTTGAAACCCTTAATATTGTAATATTATACAGAAAATTTCTGCATTTGCATAATAAAACGAGTTTACTAAATTATAGATCATCCCGATCACCTCGACCTGACCGTAGCTACAAGTCTCCTGCTGCCTCGCCACGACCCCGGGCCTCCTTGGACGGTGAAGCGACAGAGATGCTCTCCACCCGTCCTTTCACGGTCGTGCGTAGCCAGGACATGAGCCTACCCCGACCATTCACTGCTGCAGGCAGTGCCGTGGATCTGTCACAATCCAGACCGTTTACATCTGCAGGGGCAGGCACCATGGAGATGTCACAAACATTTGAGTCTCCAAGATCGAGTATCGCTGGAAGGTAAGAGAAAGTATTTTATGCCGACTACAAGTCAGTTATGTGAAGCTATTTTTTCTCCAGTGTATTTGCTTAGTGTCTTAGCTGTGCTCATGCTGGTTACCTTCAGTTTCAACCAGCCAACAGCATCCGTACTTTAGTTAAATCAGCTCAGCCACGTATATTGGATATTTTTGTTTACCAATGACTAGAATTTGTTACAGTTGGCTTTAGCTTATGTAGCTTGACTACATGCATGTATAAATTCACTTTCTGCTTGGGACCAATTTTCGACTGGCACACAGAACTTTCTGAGTATTATGAAAACTGTTTGAAGCATTAACTTTACACCAATACTAATAAAAGACGTTACGAAACGTCGAGTCTACTGAATGACGACACTGTTTCCTACGGTATGATGTAATACATGACGTAGCGACTTCTAGGCTTTTAAAAGTTGAAAGTGGAATAAATTGATATCATGTTTTAGACTGTAGTCTTATTGAATGAGGCTTTGTAAAATGTAAATGTGATGCCATTTTGCACTAATCTGTCAGGATACAAAGTCCACGCGGTGCACAGCCGAACGGAGGTGAGATGACGTGGGAGGTGGACAGACGCACACGGTTGCCTGGATACGATGACGTAGCTACCATAGTGATCTCATTTTCCTTTCCGCCGGGAAAGCAAGAGGTTCGTTTAAAGATTTAACAAAGAGGTTTAAGTGGCTAATTGGTTTCAAAGCAATATTTTACTTTATTTATAACAATATCGAGAAAAATTTAAACGAAATTTTAATACCTTTAATTGAGGTTCTATGACCTTCACGTACCCTTTCAAATTCTCAATTTCTATTTCAGTTGTCAGATGAAACTTACAGAGGTTTAACGCAGAATGCCTACCTGCCCAACACACCAGATGGACGAAGTGTTCTTATCGACCTGAAGCGTGCCTTCGACCTGGGCATGCTCTTCACACTCAGTTCATCAGGGAACATTATACTGGGCGGTATTCCCCTCAAACCGCAGATCAAGGGTGGTCCAGACAGGTACGAAATATCAATATTTTTTAAACATCTGGTATCCCGTCCCCAGATAACTTCTTCTAAAACTACCCCCCCCCCCAAGAATGATTCACAACAGAGATTGAAGGCTGTGCAATTTGAAGGTCAAGGGGCACTACCTTAAAGTATTTTCAGGGGACTATTTCCTTGAGGCCTGTGGCTGCTGCCAGTTTTAAGGTGCCATTCAAGGTAGATAATAGACCCTGTAGATGTGGGACTAAGTGGAGGGGGAGGGTCCTGTGCACAGCTATTCATGTGTTAGTGTATCAAGGGAGGAAAGTCTGGCTCACCCAGTATCTGTATCAGTTTATCTTGGTTAAGGGTAGCTTTTCAGGGCACGTTACACTATCCAGGTATCTTTCAACGAAACGTAATTCAACAAATAAATAAAATCTGACGCAAAAGGGTATATGCGATAAATAAATATGATGTATTTATATTATTTATGCGTGTTACTTCAGGGGAGGATACCCGGATCCCTCGTACATGGATAGAGTGACCACTGCACTTCAACAGGCCGGGATCAGACAGGAGTACAATGATTATTAAGGTTTCTATCAGACTTTTCACTGTTTAATCCAAGAGAATTGTTCAGAATCATTCAATCTTTACCACCCACAATTCAAGCAACAAAAAGTAAAAAAATTCCAGTGAGAGAAAAAGTTTCCTTTCCTGTGGTGTTCAACTATTTTTCCATGGCAGGCTAAAATCAAATCGAAAAGTTATTGTTACCTCTATTCTAAGGCCACCTGTCATGATCGACCACTTTTTGGTGGCAGAAGAAGTTGTCGTAGAAAACAGTTATCACAATGTCGACTAGCATCAATCGGTATGTGAGGCGGAGTGAATGCACAGAGTAAGCGAAAGCTTCATATTCGTTCTAT
>JBCAUI010505729.1:0-12956 GCA_038406195.1 Haplosyllis anthogorgicola | reverse complement strand
CAAGGACATGATCCTTGAATGATACATATTCATAGGCCTGGGCCTTAGTGGCGGATGAAGGTCAAGGCTGACCGTTATGCTGGTAGCGGTGTGCTGCGGGGTGAAGGCCGTGTATGCTGGTGCCATACCTAGACAAATACATTGGCGGATCTAGGGGGCGCAGGAGGTGCGCCCCCCCCCATGGCCAAAATTTTCTTAATTTTCATGCAGTTTTTCTCGATTTTTGGGCGAAAATAGGTGAAAATTGGGTTGGCACCCCCCCTACGGGCCGGGCGCCCCCTCCCCCGTACGGTAAATCCTGGATCCGCCAATGTATTGTACACAAGTTCGGTGCGGATTTCTATAGTACGTCTCAAAATGAAAATACTTTCAAAATGGCATACATCATTCACTTTGAGACGTACAGAAATTCGCACTGAACATTTTCAAACAAAAGAATTTCACGTTGAATTTTTATTCCTTGATCATGCCTTCCCGCTTCAGGACATATCTGGTCAATTCTTCTTTTTGTTAGAAATGGTATTACGGAGGATGGTCTTACGGAAGAGACTACCGTTGAAGTGGGAAATAAACCCACAATCATCATTGAAGAACAAGATTTACCAACTATCGTGAAAGAGGGCAAAGATTTTCGAAACGAACTTCCGGATAGATTGTACTTGGACAGTGATCCAGAGTTCCACCTCAACCTTCACCTTGTTATTTCATACCTGTTACTCTTCCAAGTGGACATCTATATATTGATGGTTCTCAGACGTATTATTACAATCTATGTCATATTGATGGTAACAGGAATGGGATTTTTTACGTACCATCAATATTATCCTATTCTTCTGGAAGATCCGGTTATGAAGTTTCAAAATAACTTGATATGGCATCCTCTTTTTACAAAGTAAGTACCCCAGGAAAGAGTAGATTTATATATGGTACTAGATCAATCTTTAAATGAGTCAAGATTTTGTTCCATTTACTATGACTGACAGTGCTGTTTCGAAATATTGTTCCTTCTTCATCACAGTGCCTCGTGCATCAACGGTGTTACTGACTTTTATGAATAAAGCTATATTAAAATTAATTCCACCTACATAATGATTTTAAACGCATTTCGTGAACAGAAAAGTTATCCTCATTGAAGAAAATTAAGGCGGTGCTTCATGCAGTCCCTTTCATCGACAAGCACAGCGTAAATTCCTGTTATCGCAACCCTTTCTGTGGGACCAGAGCATTGCCATTTCCTTTGGAAAAGGGATCTATTGAGTAAACCCCAGTGCACTGAAGGACCAGCCTTAAATCATGCCTTAATTCACCGGCAAAAAAACAAAATGTTTATTGGTTGTATCTTATTGGATTTCTGTTTAATATTTGAAGCCTGAAATGCTTCTCTTTCACGTTTTAATGTTCATTACAAGAGATTAGGACTTTCGTAATTTGGTGAATTTTGAAACTCTTTACACATTTCAGGTTTATTAATCATCCTGGGTCCATGGCTGAATACCATTTCACTGTTTACATATTGCCTGCATTTTGCACTTTCCTGATATTTGTGCTGCTGTCACCAATTCTTCTTCTCAAGTGTTCGATTGCCGAGACTCTTCATTGTGGCGGTGACTTACGATTCTGTGGCGACCCTTTTCCCGAATCATTGGTTGAAATGGATGAACTTCGTAAAACTCCAAAACCAAGTAAATCCTGGACATATGAAGATCTAGTCTACAGGAACATGAGAGCGAGAATCAGAAACCTTAGAAAACCGAGGTTTTGGAAATTACTGTGGGATCGTTGGATATGTAGGGGATGCAACTGCAAGGGACGAAGGCTTGATAATAAAAAGAGCGTATTGGATTATATACTTGTAACGTTTTGGTTGCCTGTATGTGCAGTGTTAGTGGTACTGCATGTTGTGCCGTTATTTTCAGTTTGGGCAAATTATATCAGAAAACAAGCAAAAATTGCGTTTTTATGGTCAGATGCCTCTGTCAGTAAATTTAAGCGTGCCGTGGCGATTCCTCTCCTTTTTATGCAACTGCTTGGCATATTTTTCTTTGTAATAATAATGTGGAATATTTTGCTTGTTGGAGTACAATTCTTTGTTTTTGTATCCATTGATATATTGAGAAATGCCACTACAACATTGTCTAAAATCATACTTATACTGGCCATAGTTATCTACATTTTCAGTGCCTTCGCTGATTTTGAAGATGGTTACAGGAAACTAAAATCTGTTACTTTTACCCTTTGTATTGAAAGGACTGAAGCCAATACCAATGAAAACACAAAGGTTGTTGTCAAACGTAAGCCTTATGAGCCATTGTATGTGAAAAACAAAAATGGGGAAGCATCCATACCAAGAAGAATCTTTTATGACATTTGCAAAGTGTATAGGCCATACACCCGAGAAGTTATTTCCACTTTCACAAGGCTCTTCATAACTTTTGCCATAATAATTATTGTGTTTTCTCTCATTAAGAAGTTTCAAATCTTTGACGAATTTTCCGGGGAGTGGGAGACTATGCTGACAATTGGTACAGTAGCTTTACCCTCAATGTTGGGTATGCTTAGATCTTCACATTATCAAGATCTTAGTGATCGTAGAAGAGAATCTAAAATACGTAAATGGTTAGAGAAGATTACAACAAACAGGAGAGTGCATGTTAATCTCAACAAGTCAATCAAAATAGCAATTGGAGAGTGTTTACTGAAAATGGCGACCACTTGATAAACTTTCACATTGGTGCAGTGACTGCATCAGTTTGTCTTAAGTTACAACCCATGGAAAGTGTAGTGAAGACACTTGAGTAAACATTATTTTGTACGCAAATAAATTATTTCTTTTCTTGAAGCTGCAGTCAAGCCTTTCAAACCGTTGCATGTAATAACTTGTCTGTGCTGATTACAAGATCTGTGTACATACTTGCTACAACATCATGGTATAAACCTATAAACCTTTAAACCTATGTTAAAGTAAAATAATATTAAGAAAATACTGTATTAACAATAACAGAACTTGTAATATTTGATTTATTGCACATATGTCTTACAGAAATAAACTGCTATGTAAACTTTGTTTTTACCAATAGTTTGCAACAGAAATAGCCCTCTGTCTTGCTTGGTTGTTTCTACGATATTTTTTACTTTAGCGAGTCCTGTTCGATTTACACAAACAAAGAGGATGGAAGAAGATTGAAGTTTGCAAAAACGCCTAGGCTACATTTCTTCGTTTTCGGACTGTCAAACAACGATATATTTTGGCGTCTTTTTACTTTGTTTGAAAATCTAAACTTCCTTCCTGGGGTGAAAAGTCATTGTAAGAAAAGAATCTCAGTTGCGCACAATAGAAAGTATGCAGGGTTACGAAAAAAATTCCCTGTATTGTCTATGAACTGATACATTATTCCTGTTAGGGAATTCAATCTGACACCGTTTTATCCAAGAGAACAGCACTACAGCCTGAATAATATTGTTTCCAAAAATCTCTTTGCATCCGGCAAATTATACGTGTCATGCCAAAACATGTATAATACATCGGGCACTGTGCTGACGGCTTTACCACCTGCACATGTTTAACTCAAAAATCGAAGTTATTCTTGCATTTAAATACATCTTACTTGGAATAACTTTCCTGGAAAATTACACAGAAACTTTTTGTGACCAGTTACAAGTATTGTTGCATAATTGTTGGTCAGCTGATTACAACCTTTTCCTATTCCTCTTGACTATCACTTATTTACGCAGCAGATGCATTTGCAAGTAAGACCAACCGAAAATTGTATTTTCCAATTAACTGGATAGTTCGACTAATCGACACAGGACCTGAGCTCTGTTTCAAAATTGTTGCTGAGCCGAGAAGCAGGTTCTGTAGGTACTCACAGTGGCAACAAGGGAGAAGTAGAAGATGGATTACACGTACACATTGATATCTTTAGTTTGAACCTTAGACTTTACAGGTTACAGGTATATAATTACCAATATTAACCTTGTTTATCTCGTATCAAATAAAGTACTGAATTGAGATTCAAACTTCATTTTGCCTTGTTAAAGTAAGTTTGAGATAATAAAATATAATTTTTTACAGTTCAAACACTCGAATTAGGTTTACATTATGTCAACTATTATAAGAAACGCAAAAGAGACGTCGAAAATGTACTGTATGTTTTACTAATATCGCATTTTTATCATGTATTTAGGGGAGCAAACATGAAGTATTTGGCAGCACTATTTATTCTTGCCTGTACGTCTGGAGGGCAGGGCAACAGCACAGCAACTGATCAGTCAGCGGTGTCCACTAATCGGCCTGAGTTGGATGATATAACAATGATAACGCCTGGGATTGACAACATAACAATGACGCCTGGGTCAGACAACATGACGATGACGCCTGGGTCTGACAACATGACGATGACGCCTGGGTCTGACAACATGACAACGACGCCGGGGTTCGACAACATGACGATGACGCCTGCATTGGACAATATGAGGGAAACCGAGGAACCACCAACCACCGTTATGATCCAGGCAACAAGTGAAGAAATAGATTCATCCAGCAGATGTAACAACTGCACTGAACACTTTGAAATAAATGGAGTACTTGGTAAGTTACAAAAGAAGGGAAAAGGCCAGGCCCGGCAAAAATTTAGTTCACAGTTCCTCAGTTTGGAAAGCAAGTGAAGTCTTTGTTCAAATGAAAGCTGCAGCCCAAAATTCTACAAATTGAATAAATTTGAGGAGCTGAAACTACCACGTAATTTTTCACAAAATTTTTTCCAGTAAATGTTTAATGTATTAAAGGATACTTTTAACACCAAGTCATAACTTAACCTATTGCAAATTTGCAGGGTCTTGGTATACCCAGGCTGATATGATAGAAACTACAATAGACGAATGTACTGTTTCGTCTAACATATCCGATGAATTTTCATATCGTGACGCGATCATAAAGGTACGTAAACTTCGGTATTACACTCTGGAAATTATTATTATTATTTGTGAAATCGTTTTCTTTTCTCAGCAACAGAGAGCACACAATGTATTTGTTTTTTGAAGGAGCGCGGTTCTTATATCTGTCGCAAATCGAGAATCCCCTTTGATGGTCTATGGAGCATGCATAGAGGGCGGCATCTTCTAGTGCGAAATCCCCATAGAGTGAAAAAATATATTGGGTGTTTTGTAACGGAATCTTATTTCACCCCTCTGTGTAACATGTCTCCCCTTCTCTTTCCAGTTGTCATGATATTGGCCATCGTCACAGAAAAAAAAAAGTTTTGTAAATTTACTTTATGATTCTCAAAGCAATAACTTCCGATTAAATCTGGCCCACGGTACAGAAAGAAGGATGAAAATCATCTAATTATCTAAAAGTTATCTAAAGCCTAACCTAATTATTACCTACTTTCAACCTGCAGGGTGAATTTTGGAAATACCAAATTGTTCAGTTGGATATAAGACTTATCAATATGGAAGTGGACTCACCTCATTCCAGTATCACAGATTTTCGACTGCTTAAATCATCCCAGGAAAGCACCTTCATATATTTACCTCTTCAAATATCACACTTTGAGGTTATAAAGAAGTTTCTGCCGATTGATTTGTAAGTGTATCCACGTACTCATTTCCAGGTAGATCAAAAGGTGATAATTTTTCGATTTGAATTTATCTATTTGTTCCCATATTTGCCAAATAAATAGACTGTGTTGTGCATTGTATCTTTCAGGTTATACAAAAAATTGATTTTAAAGACGGTGACATTAAACGTCACACTTTCTTGTAACTCTTCTTTTGTTCAAGATAAGGTCAGTGAAACAGAAACATTCTCTCAATTTTGGAATATGTGAAGGTTCGAATTGTGCTTTTGTGAGAGTCAACAGCACGGTATGAACACACCACTGCGGAAAGGTTTCCCAACAGCCCGTGAAATGCATTTCATTTTACATTTCTAATGTAACACAATGCATTACACAGAATCCGTCTGCAACAAAAAATAGGACATAAGAATTTCACACTGCGCTTTTGAAAACTGATATGAATTCCGTGTACTGATTTAATTTCCAGGATTCAATTTTCTACGAAGCCTTGATGGCCCATGTCGATATCATAAACTTCTTCAGCATGAATGAACTGATGCACAACGGAACTTTTACAGAAGATGACAAGCTTGATGAGATTTGCATTTCCTTTCCTCCGGGTTTGTCGATTTATTTTTGCCATCTTTTATGACTTGTAGTATTACCTGTGGCAAGGTTTGTTCATCATAATTTTAGACACAATTCTTAGTTTCATTTCTTTGTGTGATTTATCGAAGAATCAATTACACAAAACCAAAGCAGCATCAAATTTAGTAATATTGATAAATTTGCATTGTTTGTGTCAATCGGTGTTTTTTCCAAATCATTTTGTCTCCCTAATCAAGCAAATCTGGCAGATGCTATCTTTAGCAAAATAACTTCAATGATTTTATTGACTAAAGACGCATTAATTTTGGCGATTAACTTAAAAATAATAATTTCCAAAGCAAATAATTTCAGTTAATTTGCCTAAAATGGTGTAATTTCGCCACGAAATCTGCCAAGATTAGTAAGCCAGTTATCTGTCAAGATTAGTAAGCCAAATAAAACTTTTATTTCTTTGCATTACAACAGTAAGATTAGTGATATAAGTTGAGGCATGTATTTCTGAAAACAAATTCCATACAAAAAAACCTGTCACCATAAAAACGGAATAACTGAAAGTTTGTGTAATAAACAAACTAGTTTGTTAATAAACAAACTAGATGGACGTTTCCACATATGAGCTTAACAAAACTATACAGAACAAAAGAGAGAACAAAATAATTATAGTTGTGTTTTTGATGTGCTGTTGTTCCAAAACTGATAGTAATTTCATGATTTGAACTGAACACTGAAGCATAGCTCTTTTCTTACGCCCCACAATGTACAATAAATGGGCAATATGTTTACTTCGTTCCCTACCGCAGTTGAGGGATATATTGTTAGTAATATGGTACGAATAATGGTTTAGCTGACTTCCATGCTGGATTATACAATGTAAACCATTATTTCACTTCTTCTAACATTTCCCGACAGATACCGTCATGAGACCTGGAGTGCCGTTTGACCTGAACAAATGCTGTTCAGTGGCAGAATTCAATATGTTTAAGGAGGAAGAATGGAAGAAACACCACAACAGTCCTATATTTGAATATGAATGTCATAAAGTATCGGGTATACATCTTCAGAAATTTATTCCTATGTTACACCAAAAGTACATAATACGTTTGTTTTATTAAATGCAATCCAAAATTAGAGAGTAAAGCTTTGCTTGTATTTCTTAAAAGAATTCTTTTCATCCAGTTTGAAAACACAAAGTTTTTGTTTAATAACGCAGTGCTTGTTTTTAACTGCAAAATTAAGAGGTTCAGTCTTCATTTTATATCATTATACCTACTTCTTTCAGGTTCAGTATTCACTCTTAGGAGATGGGCTTTGGCCTTTGTAGTTCTCCTTTTGTTGTTTTTGCCTCTGTCAGTGGCGATCTTTCCAGGGAAACCTGTACCTTACAAAGTAAGATTTCATTTTTCTTTTAGTCCTGGGTCTTTTTCCGTGACATTCTCTTCATACTGTAAAAATTCCAAAAGCTGCCATATTATAGTAGTTGTAGTTCAGCATATCATCACATTGCAGTGGACATCTCGACTTTTGCGCTGACGGTTAAATAGCCCTGGGATTGGGCTAACCCTACAAAAAACTCTACTATAAAGGAAGAAAACAGTAAAAATTCTGCAACAACAGAATATTCAGCTGAATTTTCGCAAAGACTGCAATACTTTTATTCCTTAACTAACAATACAAAACATTGGATTTATGGACCGTCAGGTGCTACACCTTTCAGTATGACGGACACCTGTAAGGCGTACAAAGTCAGTATGACGGACACCTGTAAGGCGTACAAAGTCAGTACACAGATATCGTATCATTTGGATACGAAGAGAACAAATGATGCGCTATTGTTAAACATCTGATGTGAAATCCGTGTACTGATTACAGACAAAGCGCGATTTTATGTCTAAAATGTGATGGTGTGCTGTGCTGCAATGATAAAGCACAGGAGTGTTTTGTCGCCCCACAATTGTGGTAGCACCTGACAGGCAATAAATACACGCTACACTTTTTCCCCCACTGAAGAAACCAATGTCCATTCGGTTACTGTTGGAAGTCCAATATGACATCACGACATTTCATCTGGTGATAACATGATGACTGTACTCATAAAATATTATTTGTATTGCAATGTGTGCCAAAATCAATATGATTTTTCGCAGACCTTAAATCTTTTGAGATGATATCTTACATTTTAATATGGGAAAAAACTATTCTCTTCAAACAGATCTTGACCGAAAAGAGTCTGGCTGACGCTGAAGAGTTTCCCTGGACGATTCAAGAAGATATGGCAGGAGGATGGTGCGATGAGGAGTCAGTCATTTCACTGAACATTAAAACTACCCATATATGTAATAATGGCACATAATCCTAAGTGTGGTGGTTTTCTTAATAATTTGCCCCAGCGCCTGAAATGGATTTCATTTTGAATAGAAATTCACTCTGTTGTTTACGCTAACGCGCATTGTTCATAATCCAACAAATTAAAATTTTAATTGTGAATTCGTTTAAATAACAACTTAGCGTAAAATTGTATTGTTCCTATGAATGACAATAATGAACAAATGTGAGTGAACATTCCCTCCTATATATGAGAGCTAAAAAGACAAACTTTAAACCATTTCAGTGAATCGTCTGCAGAAGCAAACATCATAACTAATGGCCACCTACCTCACAGGGGGACACCAGGCATTAGACCGCCATCTCTCACTAGACCACTTTACGTCCAATCTGACCAAGGTGATACGATCCCCAGCGACGTGGAAGGAGTTGAGAAACTCACCGACATGGCGGCGGAAGACACCGATATCCAGGATGGATCTCCGGACAGATTGTACCTGGACAGTGATCCGGAATTCCATCTCAATCTTCACCTTGTTGTCTCATACCTGTTACTCTTCCATTTGGATAGTCATATACTGATGGTTCTGAGACGAATTGTCATAATCTATCTGATCTGGATGGTATCCGGAATTGGTATCTTCATATACAGCACGTATTATCCTATTCTCCTAGATGAACCAATTTTCAGCACTCAGTCTTATCTGGTTTGGCATCAACTGAACAGCTTGTAAGTTTTAAGACATTTAATAAATACCAATGTGATCTCTTAACAGCTTTTTGAAGGTCAATTTTAAATTTTGGCTGATTTTTATTGTAAATCTCAATTGTTCTAGTACATATTGATACGGCTTCTATTTAGAAATATTTGCGATGACTGATAGATTGAATGGGTATGATAGAAGTTTTGTTGACATCTGTGCCCAAGCAGTGGTATCTGGGGAAGAACTATTGTTAAAATTTGTAAAGGCCCATTGTGACCCTAGATCATGCAGTATTATGTCTTGTGCAGTTAATTAGATCTACATGCAATATCATGTAGGGTCACACTGCATGCATTGTGTCATGTCCCAGTTCTCACCTCACACCTCATCAACTGTCATGTCATGGTGCCCTATTTCCCATGACTTTGTTTAAATTTTGGTTTGGTGTCAGTGCATTTAGGTGTCACAGCAGGTCTCCTATGAAGGAATCCGTAAATAGAAGGCAGTATCAATATGTATTTGTGACCAATACACAAGGTCAAGTTCAGTTGTTGGTCAACGTCATTTTAAGGTCGATTTTTATGTCTGGTAATTTCTTTTATGTTTTAATGTTTATGATGTTTTAATAACTATTTTAAGTGGGCAATGGGTCCTCGACTGAAATACATTCTTGTTACTTTTCGCATTTTATAATGTCCTCCTATTCAATGAGTTGTAAATATTTTAATTGTTTTTGAATGTTGTTTATTTTATTATAATTTACATGTTACTGATGTACACTTTGATCCTTTTAGGTTCATAGAGTCAGATGCAGTTTTTGCACTGTGGCGCTTCGAAGCCTTTATTTGTCCTGCATTTAGTACCTTGGTGATATTTATACTACTGTCTCCCATACTCGTGAGAAAACAACCTATTGCTGAGACATTATATTGTAATGGAGATTTAAGATTCTTTGGAGATCCTTTTCCAGAGTCGTTGGTTGAAATGACAGAGTTAAGAAAAACACCAAAGCCAAGTAAATCCTGGACATACGAAGCTCTATTGTACAGGAACATGACAGCTAGACTTAACAATCTGACAAAGTCTAAGTTCTGGAAGTTACTTTGGGATCGATGGATATGCAGGGGCTGCAACTGGAGAAATTCAACTGAAGATTACACAAAGGGAGGGCTGAATTGCATACTTGTAATATTTTGGTTACCAGTGTGTATAGTTTTGGTGATATTACATGTAATTCCAATATTTTCTGTTTGGGCAAATTATGTTAGAAAACAAGCAAAGGAAGCCTTTGAACTTTCAGAAACTCCGCTAAGCACAGCAAGGCGTATATTGGCTGTTCCACTCTTACTAATGCAACTTCTTGGTATCTTTGTATTTTATTTGATGATGTGGAATCTTTTGCTAGTTCTGGTGCAGTTGAGTGTCTTTCTTTTCATAGATACGCTGCGAAATGTGACGACTACGTTGCCTAAAATTATTTTGTTTCTTGCCATACTGATATATCTATTCAGTGCCTTTGCCAGTTTTGAAGATGGATACAGGCAGCTGAAGTCCGTCACATTTGATCTTTGTATTGCGCGAGCAAATGAAAAAGAAAAAGATGCTTCGGACTCTGAGGTTATAATTAAAGTAAAACCGTATGAACCATTGTTTATTGTAACAGATGACGGTGAATGCTCAATTCCAAGACGAGTTTTCTATAACATATGTGAAATTTACCGATTCTACACCCGAGAAGTAATTACTACATTCACCAGACTCTTGATAAGTTTGCTCTTGGTACTTATTATATTCGCTCTCATTGTAAAATTTCAAATCTTTGAAGAGTTTTCACGACAATGGGAAACCATGCTCACTATAGGCACGCTGGCTCTACCCTCACTGTTAGGTATGCTTAGGTCTTCGCAGTATCAGTACCTTAGTGATCTAAGAAGAGAATCCAATTTACGTGCATGGCTAGAAAAGATCACTACAAGAAGAAAAGTTAGTCACAAATAATTTCACTTTGGTACTCTTCCCCCCTGCGAAAGGATCTATTGTTTCCAAAATGAAGAACCGTGTGTTAACATTTTATGCTACGACGTACTTTTGACAAAATGAAGAGTTAATGTTGTGACATTGATATATATCCTCAAGTTTTTTTTTCTAATTTGCGAAACACTAACTAATTCCCTGTGTACATTGAAATAAATGAACGGATGTGAATTCCTTCTGTGCGTTTCAAGAGAATACAATTAAAACATATTATTCTGTTGTTTCTTTTAACAGCTCATTTCACATGTGTTAAAAACATTCGCTCGCGAAATGATTGCATGGGGAAACCAAAAAGTTGTGATATTGTTGCAAAAAAAACCAACAAAAAAAACACCCAAAAAATCTTTGTCAAATGAATACATTCTGTGACCTTTGAAACCAGCTGTTTTGTCGCAGCATTTGGCTTTCAGCAGACCATCACATCAACACATTTTTCCTGTTGCTTAATACTTATCAAATCAAGAGGTGACAGGTTTTAAATATGCTCCGAAATCCAGTCTTTACTAGTTTAATCTACTTTAGCAAGTGATACAGTCACTTGAGTTTCGAGCGTAATTTTTTGGCACCATTCGAGTCTTTAATCACATGTGGCAACCTGTCAAACCACAGATATATAGGTATTTAAGAGTACGTAAAACTACAAAGAAAAATGCCCAGCTAAAATCCTTGTTTCCTTCTGAAACTTAGGCAGAATACAAATCATGAAGGATTCGGTAGATGATATGGATACACAGATTATTGTTATATTTTCTTTTTTGGTGAAGAAAAACTATTTACACAATAGCTCATCATTTTTGAAGGGTTCAAAAACTCTACTATTGTATTTTCATCTTCTGTGAACTCTTTCTATGCTTTACTCAGAATGCGTGTACATTTCCACAGGTTGCATGCAGATCATCTGATATTGTTTTCCTGCTTTTACATTTAAATTACAATTATAAGTTGTAAAAGAGAAGCAGAAACAAGGTAAATTAAAATAATTTTTTCAGCTATTGCCAAAACCTGTTCTGTTATCTGTGCATGCAGTTCATTTTGTCTTGTAGTCAGTCACGCGTTTGTTTTCCGACCACCTGATATTGTTGTTGTCGTTCCGCTATACCTTAAGTTTCAATGTCACGGAAGATAAAAAGTTTTCGTGAGAGAATTTCTTTTCTCACAACTGGTTCTATGGGGAACTTATTATGCGTGCCAAGTTGAAATTCAAAGCAAAATGCTTTTTAAATTCGCTTATTTAATTTGGTGTTTTGAATTTTGTGAGACAAAAAATATTATTATCTGTGTATCATTTTTCATGCTAAGATCCAAATGTGTACACTGTTTACCTTAATCAGTCTTGGAAATTGAATATATCATTATGAAGGATTTTCTAATACTGACTTTAATTCTGCTTGATGTACTATCTGTACGTGGGGTGGAGAACAATGAAACAGGAAGTGACAAGTCACCATGGTTACGTAATATAACCACACCAGCAGGGGTTGGTAAAGCTGGTAACGTCCTCAACTTCGAGATAAATGGACGAAGTGGTAAGTTTATTGACCCTGATGCCTATTGGCATTAAGGGTCTATGAATTCAAGGGAAACTAGATTTGTGTTTCTAGCAGCCATTACAGAAAAGTTGAGCAGGACGCCCAACCCCTCCCCCCCCCCCTCCACTCCTTTGCAGACTGGGGAAAATGCATTTCTGGGCATTTCAGACAATTCTGTGAAAAAGTTGACCAGGACCCTA
>JBCAUI010505718.1:0-12956 GCA_038406195.1 Haplosyllis anthogorgicola | reverse complement strand
TCCGCTTATATCGATATCCCGCTTATATCGATATTTTTTCCGCGCCAAAAATATCGATATATCCGGGGAGGAGTGTACATTTCACACTGAAGAAGATATGAGTGTGGTTTGTCATTTGGCGACGTTCTATACAGTTTTGTGTGATAGGTTTATGAATTGTATTTTTGGCTCATAATAGCAAAGAGTGTTTAGCTGCGTGGAAGTGGCAGCACCTCCTGGACCTGCTTTAGGCAAAATGAACTTCGATTTTTGACCTTCTGTGATATTTCTAAGTTTATCGTCTCCTTGGCCAGATGCCCTTCATTTTGAAAACTACAGAATCTTTTCCTTAAATCAAAGGGACAGCGTGGGGTAAGCAAATCGATCAAATCTTTGATTTTATCCAATTATTAAACTTACTTGCTTCGATGCACGTTGCTTGTCCAAATGATACAATAGCAGAATAGAACAGCTGTAAACAAATAATCACTTTTATTCGACTTTGTGGAAAACAACAGTCCGAATTCTGCGTTACTAAGCAACAATCAAATGATAACTTCATAAACACTTTCAAATATTTTATTGCACTTTTTGAATGCGAATAATAATAATCAGGCGCGGGGAACTATGTGAAGGATGTGGGGGATTGCGGTGCACTTTGTGAAGGAGTTGCTACATTCTCCATTGACACCAATGTTAAAGTTTTGGGTATATTTTGAAACACCCATTTGAAACGCCCAAATTTCAGCATGTAGAAGGAATTTTGCAATGAAATATAGTTTATCTGGTACAGAAATATTAGAGAGATCCAGTTAATGTCTTTTTTATTTTTCCATTGTGTTTACATTAGCCATTTTCATGGCTGTTTCATGGGTTTTCATAGGAATTTTGGAATAAAAAGACATTAACAGGATCTGGGGCTATTCAGGGTACAGTTAAACTATATTTCATTGCAAAATTCCTTCTATTTGCCGAGATTTGGGCATTTCAAAGTGATAAAATATACCCAAAACTTTAACATTGGTGTCAATGGAGAATGTAGCAACTCCTTCACAAAGTGCACAGCAATCCCTCACATCCTTCACATAGTTCCCCGCGCCTAACAATGTTTCCGAAAATGTTATAGAAGAATCCACTTCTTAATGCAAATTACGTCACAATAAAAAGCCCATTGTGTGGGTAATTTACAAGCGCAACACGTAATTTGTATTGTGGAGCCACTGGTACTCCCTAATGTGGTCTTGGGACATTGGTATTTTCAGACTGAAACATTATCGGAGTCTGAATGGGGGTATTAAACAGGCAACCAACCGCATGCAGAGGGTGAAATTCCTATCATTTTGAAACAATAGCGCATCAAAAGCACAGTGTGAAATTCTTTCGTTCTCTCCTTTGTTGTCTCCGTTAGTGTTGTCGTGACACTTGAATTTTTCCTGTTACAGTCGGACACTAGTAGTGAACACGACAGTCGATTGTCGCATATTATACTCATTGTATCATTCCACTGCTGCTAAAATGTGTACTTTTAATGAAACAATGGTGATATTTTATTGTTACAACATCTCGAAATCAATAACTGTAAGACCAGTATCATACTGCAATATGAGTGTACCACATTGTATCATAAAATGCTTTCTGAATCAGTCTGCAACAGCTTTTTGTAATCTATTATCATCCACATACATGGGCTGACAAGTCGACACTTAAAATTTGGTGTCGACTGTCGCCATAAATTCGAAGTCGCGACAACACTACTCTCCGTTTACAAAATGATAGGAATTTCATGAGCTGCTCACATACTTTTACAGACTTACCGAGGTGAGTACACTGTAGATAGAAAGAATCGTAAGTGGGACCCGCGACTTAAACCGCTTGAGGATGTACTGAAACCGATAAAAAAGGAAATAAATGAGATAATTAGGTGAAAAATGATATCAGATATAAACTTATTAAGAGTCGACACAAAAGAAATAACCTGAAGTCAAGTTGTCGGCAACTTAAACGTTAATGTAGCACATGGTAATGGTAATGCGGCGTTGACGTTTGTTGTGACGTGAAAACGTACTTACGTAATTCACGCTCACCATACGTAGATAAACGTGTTTACACACTTACGTAATTCACGCTCACCATACGTAGATAAACGTGTTTACACACTTACGTGATTCACGCTCACCATACATAGATAAACGTGTTTACACACTTACGTGATTCACACTCACCATACATAGATAAACATGTTTACACTTACGTGATTCACGCTCACCATACGTAGATAAACGTGTTTACACACTTACGTGATTCACGCTCACCATACGTAGATAAACGTGTTTACACACTTACGTGATTCACGCTCATCATACATAGATAAATGTGTTTACACTTATGTGATTCACGCTCACCATATGTAGATAAATGTGTTTACACACTTACGTGATTCACGCTCACCATACGTAGATAAACGTGTTTACACACTTACGTGATTCATGCTCACCATACGTAGATAAACGTGTTTACACACTTACGTGATTCAGGCTCATAAACGTGTTTACACTTACGTGATTCACGCTCATAAACGTGTTTACACTTACGTGATTCACGCTCACCACACGTACATAAATGTGTTTACACTTACGTGATTCACGCTCACCATGCGTAGCGGGTAGAGGACGGGTACGTAGATAGTTGCCGCTAGTGTCGCCGAGAGAATCGACGCAAAACACGCCAACCAGTACTGCACGCCAAACGTGTAAACCTGCGGGAACGGTGGAATCAAAAACATACCGTGAACAAATACTAAAACTACGATTCAAATTTCGCTTTCACAGAAAAAACAGCGCCTATCGCCTATCAGCGCCTATCATTTTATTGTTGGAGATCAAAGTTGAAGGTCATCGGAGGTCAACATTTAAGGTCATCACAGGTCAAACCTTGCATGTGGTTAGATTTCAGATATTCATACAGTTGTAAAACGAAGAGTTAAAAGTTTTATCATTTTTATGTGAAACTGAACCTCTACTGATCTCTGTTTTTACACTTTGGATACCAGGTCATGAAAGCTGTCTGTATTGTCTGCATCTTTTGCTCAACACTGTTAAGGGTGTGGCAAGTAGGTAGTGGCGGGATTCTAACCTAGGATCTTGAAATCCTGAAACTGACCCCTCACCCACTAAGTCACTGAGGCTGACGGAGCAGTGGGATGTAACAAAGGTCAAACAAACAGTTCATAGGTCAAGGTCACAGCTTACCTCAGCCGGATACCCTAGTATGAGAATTGAAGAAATGAACGACACAGTGAGAGAAATCGCGGCCGGTAAAAGTTTGATTCTTCCGTCACCCTGAACATATTCCTTCACAGTCTTCTGTTTACCCCCAGAAAAAGAGTGGTACAGACCTGAAACAAGAGGAATTACGTAAAGTGAACTCCCAACGTGAGAGATTTCTTGATCAGCTCGTGAAATTCTTTTCTTAAACGGAGAGAACAAATAAGAGAACGAAAGAATTCCACGTTGTGCTTTTGACGCACTATTGTCCTAAAAGATAGGAATTTCACCCTCTGGGCGGAGGAAGCAGGGATCAGCTTCTGAAATTCCTATCAATTTGGAAACGGACAGAACAAAAGAGAATCCAAAGAATTTCATGCTATGCTTTTGAATTTCTATTATTCCCAAACTGTTAGAATTTCAGGAGCTGGGGTGTTGGGTTGGAACACTGCATTCCGTTTTCAAAATTAAAAAAAAAAAAATCTGCACCAACCACAAGAAGTCGGGTTTACAGTGGAGTGGTATGTCCCCCCCCCCCAGATCCCCTAGTGATGTGTGCGTCAGTATGTGCATGTTTAAATATGCGTGTTTTAGTGTAAATCATTAGTCTATCGCGCATGCGTCGATAGACTTCTGTGATGGGTAACCTAAAACGTCTATGAGCTCAAAAAAAAAGCACCGGGGACCAAGTGGGAAAGGTTTGGGTACATGGCTGTGAACTCTGTTCAAACTTGTTCACTCTTCCAGCGATAGACTCTTTAGCCGCCAGGATAATCATCGATAATTCTCGTTATTTAATTTGACTCATGAGGCATTATACGTAAATGCTTTTAACTGTGCTATTCAAACTAACTTAGCTTTAAATTAAACCAGCTCATTATATTTATTAAATACTTTAAGAATATTTTATGATGAAAAGTGTAATGGAGTAATTAGGCAATTTCAATGGTGATAAGGTGGTTTCTTTGGACATTCATGACATTCAAGTTCTTTTAAGTCTAAGTGGCACTTTTCAAGAGGCTCATCTTCTGTGGAATTAAGAGATTTCTGCGCCTTTGATGGTGTTGTGTTCTTTGTTTACTATTTGAGTTCGCCCAGGGGCTATTTAAACTTCTTAAAACATTAAGGGTGTTCCGAATGGATTTTTTTATCTGGCAAATCTGCCAAATTAGGCGCATATCTATTGCATGTACTATGACTACTGAAAGCTCCTAATGATAAATATTCAGGACTAATTTTAGTAGCAGACTAAAAGGTTGTGATTTTGAAGTGTTAAGATCACATTTTAAACGAATTTTATTGTTTAAGACGCCGTCAAATTTTCCTGGCAAAATAAGTTCTGAAAACCTCTGTTGTATTAGTGTGTTTGAACGGTATGCATGAATACAAGGAGCGTCCTTACTCTATTTCATCGAATTAGGGTACATGAATTGTTAGTTTGTTGCACAAGATTGCAGTTCCTAATGTTTCAATCGTAATTAGCCGGACTTCGGAAAATTTTGAGTGCCGCGATTTATTGATCCATTTTTACGTTTCCGATTGAAATGTATTATTTTTTTAGAGCGATTTTCCCAGCCGGCAATGGAAAGTGATTACTTTCTGCTGTTTGGCATTTTATTCTTTTTAAACTTTTTTTTTTATCAATTTCTGACTTTTGAGAGCGGTAGGAAACGTAATTCAACAAATAAAAAATTCCTGGCCTAACTTGACATTTTTAAACCGGAGTATGCAGTGATTGAGAAAGGGTGTGCCTAACTACCCCCTCCCATTTCTCTAAATTGCGCGACAGGAAGAAATGCTTTGGAGGTTTGCTGGGTATGTGGTGCTACCACTGATATGCGTAATTGACTCCGAAGACAATTTGTTGTAAATTCGGGCCAGAATGTCTCTAGGTCAAAAGTTTGGCCTAATCTATGACACTCAAAATAAGAAAATTCGGTCAAAAACTGAAAATGAACAGCAAAAAAGGAGAAAAACCTTGAGGCGATCAGTGTGTACATACTAAGTGCCTCTTCCATGGTCCCATTTTCTTCTATTTTTGGCGAAAAATTTATGAAATTCCAGGTGGAAATTTAATTTGCAATCCACCGTTAGGATCCACTAATGGGTAATAGAGACATAGTGGTCTGCAATATTGCAGCCAATTGAAACGGACTACAAATTTGGATTTTGTTCCATTAACGGCATTTCGGACAAGGCATGACTGATTCGCCAATGATGATGTGCACCACACATTGTAACAAATCTTTGCATTGAAAACAAAGTTTTGTTTTCGAAACGATAAACCACTGTTTTTGTAGTGACCCCTTTGTCCAGGGGCTTTTTTCTTGTTTTGATATGTGCATGTGCATACAGTCAATGTTACCTTCTTGGAATGTCAGGTTCAACAATCTTTAAACTGTTAAAACTTCTTCGTTTCATTTTCAAAACAAAATAAGCTGACCGAAAAAGCCAGATGTGCCTTACAAGTGATTGAAACCCTTTTGCACTTACCATGCAAACAAATTTTTATGGCGTGGTTTCTGCAACAACTATTTTTACATGGTTTAGACCAGAGATTTTATGTAGTTCCCTAATTATTCCTTGTTTATAAGCATAGTAATTAGAGAATACTCTGGTAAGTTTTAACAGTTCAAGTATTGATCACCGATCGATCACCATCCTTAATCAAACTATATTAAGCCCTATTGCATCATAAATTGCAATTAATAGTTGTGATAAGTTAACTTAACGCTATATTAAAGTTATCATAAATTGGTGAATCAGTCATACCTTGTCCGAAATTCTGTTAAGTTAACTTAACGCTATGTAAACATGCGAGATTTTGGGAAATTTCTTTACTAATTAGTGTATCTAGACTAATCAGTAACATTTCATAAATAAGTATGTTAAAACCATAAATTCATGAAACAAAAAAAAATGTTTATGGAAAATACTTGTCCTAAATATGAATTTGCTGATTTCAAAATCAATAATATGGTTTAAATTATGTAATTGTGGTGAAAACGTACATATTTATGGATTGTTACTAACAAGTCCAGTTAGACTAATTAGTAAGGGAATTTCGAAAAACCTAGATTAGCATTACTATATTTACCTATTCCACAGGACACTGCCAACATCACAGCAAAAACCAACCAGTCCACAACGTGCAAACTTTTACTCTCCATTTTTTCGTTTAAAATCCACAAAATATGCGGTTCCTTACAAAGTACTGTTTCCTTTTAAAGCGTGTTTGTTCTGCTCTGCCTTATTAGGTTGTAAATGATATGCGATAAGCACCGCTTTCTGTGACGAACTTGATATTTTGATTGTCGGTGAAGCGATGTGTGTTGTGTGTGTGAAAGTTACTGGAGTGTGAAATAGTAGAACACCAGTGTATGTTTAGCCGCTGTGTACATTTGTGTGAGAGTTACTGACACATGTCCAGCCACTGCGTACACTTATGTGATAGTTACCAATGAAATAGTACATGCAGTGCACTTAGCTTAGGTCGGACAGGGATAACCTCTCAAATATGGGGTATTCTACATCTACTCGTCCAAGTGTCAAATGTCCTAGGCTTTGTCAGATGCTTAAATCTACCGCGTTTTAAAGGTAAATGACAATTTCCATTTCACACCTAAAAGCCCTGGGATTACTGACGTGAAAACTTGTAAGTACGCGTTGGTTTGGCGCCCTCCGTGTCACGATACAAACTACTTTGCCCTTTTACAGGTGTCATTGTTGTTCTTGCTTGTAAAGAGCATCACTTAGTTTGAAATATCCAATACATTCAAAAAATACATTGTACCGTATTTATTCGAATAGAAGCACCCGGTGCTTAGACAAAATTTTGAAGGGGTGCCTTTTTTTTAAATCAAAAAAGCTAAATTTACTTGTGGCTTAACATAAAATTTATGCAGAAATTGATATCGGAGGACCAATACAATGTTAGTTAGCGAATGAGTTAAGGTCATTAAAGACATTTCTGTCAGGCAATAAAATATATTGATGCCATAGGACTACATTTAACTGTAAATAAATATCCAGGTTGGAAAATATAATAAATTGATTTCCTTCCAAAAACAGGGGGGTGCTTCTATTAGAGAGGGTGTTTCTATTCGAATAAATACGGTATATGATTTATAACATAATTCACTAAAGCTTTGAATTTAACGATTTTGTTTATTTCAAGTATAGTATTATTCAATAAACAATGTATTATGGTACAAGTAAGAAATGCAATAGACATTTTTTTAAAACCTATTTAATTGTTTGGATTACATTATCCCGCCTCACACTGAAATCGAGATTTAACAATAAAATGTGTTTCAGATGGCAATATTTTGCCGCCACAGGGAGTTCCGTCATGAGATGATTGGAAAAAAAACGCCACGTTTTATAAAATGCCAAAAATGCAAGTAAATATAATTATTGCTAAATTAAGGCGACCATTTTATTTTCATTAAATTGATGAAAATTGAATCTTCAGCTTTTCATAGAACATTTATTCACCGTTTTGCCTAAATCAAGTAACAAACAAACGCCGTAATTAATAAAAATGATAATAAATCCTCTTTGACAGTCATAAAAGCGGTTGTTGTTTCACAACATTATTAGTGACCTGATAAAATAACGTTACGTTTTCACTCATACAATCCTTATTTTGACCTTGAAAGTCAAGGTCACACCAACGTTATGTACCATAAAACAAGCTAAGCACAAGCATTTTCTTCTGTAGGTAAACATAAAATATTTAATTAGTGGGTTAGTGTAAAACTAATTTGCTGACTGTCAGCCCTGAGTGGAGACGAGTAACCCACTAGGTTTTAGGGCAGCCAGCCACTAGGTTCCAGCGCAGTTGCATAAGTTATGCAGATTTAAAATGGCATTACTACCACCGACTGTAAACAGTCAAATAACAAAAACAATAACAAGCAAAAGCTGGGCATGCAGCACATTCACACAATCATGGATTTCTTGACCAGCTTCTTCCTTAACAATTAAGCATTGGTGGACGTTTTTAGCACTTAACCATAACCTAATTAAGTTTCGCTTCCATTCTGTAAACATGTCGTTGATTGGTCGTCAATTTATTTGGCAAAATGAACTTTTTCATTGTTAAACAACAGCGCGTCTTGATAAACTAAACACACCGCCCTTAACGCACTGAAGGTAACAATTTAATGTTGAGCCAATGAGGATAACGCTCACGGGAAGCTCAACGCATGCTAAACGGACCAAAATTATCGTGCGTTTAGTTCATAAAGACGCACTGCAAGTGTAGTGAGATGAAGCAGTACCATGATTTCTTTTCAGTTCAATATTTTAAGCGGCGTTTTAGCAGGCCGTCTCTCTTTCTTCTTCATTCTCACAGTACTCAAATATTGCAGCGGAATACCGAACGGCAAAACATAGTCGTAATTATCATAAAGTGGTGCAACACAATTCTGTTTTAGTCCCTAATCTCGAACTCTTATTTATTCTCGTAGTACTCTGCCGGGTATGATTTGCCCCTGAAGAATCTGTAGACGCCGTCCTCATTTATGTCTTCGAAGGCGCACGGCGCGTCGTCCCACTTCTTGTTGGACGGTCCAGACACCCGCTCTCCGCGCAATCCGTTGTCCTGCATCTTAAAGTATGCAAAACCTGTAAATACGAAACAGCGATGCTTAACAATGGAACCAACACAATTTTCTCGTGGACCGATGTCCATTTTATGGAGCCACTGGTACCATCTGTTTCAGACTTGGGGTGACTCTGCCCATGGGTTTCAAAGCTAGAGTAAAACTTTTGCTTGTGTCAGTGTTCAAAATAAGTTTTGAAACCAGTCAGACCGAACGAGAGATGGTCACCCAAAATGCTTAATTTATGCTACAACTTTAATTATAAAATTGTCTGACGGATTCTAAAATCAGTCAGACCGAAGCAATTTTAGCCAGTCTTTCTCCACCGAACTGGCCTTATTTCGAACACTGTTGTATGCTTGCTTACTTTATTTTTCATTTTTCCTCAAATCCGAGTTGAATACACGGGAAAGCATCAGTTTATATAGCGTAAGTAACTCTTCATTCATATTTATTGAGGAATAAAATGGATGTTGTAATGATGTATGTTTTTTGCGGGGCATAGAGAACGTGCACGTAATTTTCATTGATTTTGGCAGTGAGTATTCATACTCCTTAATGCGTGTGCAACTACATTTTAATGCTACTTCTTTTGTGTATGCCTTATTGGCTTAACATTACACCATTAACGTCGGTGCGTTAAGGACGGTGCGTTTAGGTTCATGCGAACGTGCTGGTAGTTAACCAGAGTTCCGCCCATATCACCTACCTGCTGACTTTAGTATAGGAAGCTGCACTCTCTCCCGGTAGCACATGACGGTGCCCCAGTCGCACTTACACTTCTTACAGTAGATCTTGTTCAGTTTCTGCATCAAACCAAACTTCTGTGGTCGTCTGTGCGCCTTGACCTATAATAAAAGTCAAAACATGGTGCAATTCTTGTTTCTCAGGTGCATTTAATTATTTTGCAGGTTGACTGTGCCTTGCATCTATGCATGTGCTGTAATTTCAACATTCATGGAAAGTTGTAGTATGTTGAGTGCTGGGCATTTTGTAAGTACACTGACTCATACTTTGCATCTAAAAATATACCAAAAAAAAATGCCTAGAAATGTACCTTCACAAATGTGTCCAGGAAACAGACCCAGGTACATGCATCACAGAACTTTTAATAGAGAGTTTTAGATGGTTGAAACGTATCCGTAAACGTAGCCGTATCCAAGGCAGTTACGTTGCAATTGAAAGTAAGAATTGACAAATTCACGTTCCTTGAAACGTAACGTCCTGTCTAAAACTACAGCTACGTTACGTTTACGGATACGGAGCAAAAATCTAAAACTCTCTAATAACTTACTGTTATCAGGTTATCGAACTCCGGTTCCACACACGTGTGGTGGTTCTCCTGGAAGACGACCAGTTCCGTGGATTTACACACCATCTGGTCGCACCGGTAACAGCACACCAGGAAAACATCCTTACTCTTCTCGGCAAGCTTCGCAGCTCGCAGGTGTTCCTTCAGACGTCTGTCCTTCCATGCATCAGTCTGTTCAGAAAATTCAATGAAGATTTCTATTTGTCGTTTCATGTTGTGCAAGGGGCAGATAAACACAAGTATGCAGCCGACAGCTGTCATAGTTTGCCGTTAAAACTACTTAGAACGTGTTACACCTACGAAACCATATTTAAGTATCATGGGGTAGCCGCAGAAAAAAAATGCAGGCTTCACTCATACTTCACAAACTGTTACTATTATTCTGGCAGCTGTTATCAGAAGAAAAGGTGACATCAATATTTTTCACATTTAGCCTTAAAATTTGTAACATTACAATACAGGTCATCCCGCTTAGCTTGCACCTCCCCCCCTCCCAAAGGAAGCTTCAAAACGTTGAGAGGACGATCGAGATAAAACGTCAATTTAACAATAGATAACCAATTAATGGGACATTCTAAGAAGTTCGAGCTCAGCAGAAGTTCGAGTTATCTGTGGTTCAACAAAGCGAGATGACCTGTATTTCCCAATTCTAATATACAAACGTGTGCCATGTTCTTTTACCTGATAGTGCCAGACTTGATCTTCAAACTGTTTCGAATCCATCTTGTAGATTTTCTCCACTGCAGTACGCATTAGACCTAGAATGATAATATACAGTGCTTTCCACTTAACTTGAACCTCAAATAAAGGTAAAAAAAGTTCAAGATAAGCAGAAGTTCGATTTATCGAGTCAAAATTGAATAGAAAATGTGCTGAAGAGTTATTTGAAAAGGTTCGAGTTAAGCCGAAAAACGAGTTATCCGTGTTCGACTTAAGCGAGGTGCTCTGTAAAATTGAGTAATGCGTAGGGTTGGTCCGTCCTTTTGTTGCAGCACGATGGGCCTGTGTGTAAAAGTGAGCATTTTAAATAATCTCATTCTTTTGTGCTGCCTCACGCCGTCCACCCTCTTAACAAATTCATGGAAATGTGCGTTAGAATTTGACGGTGTCAAATCCATAGATTTTTCAGTGTAATATTCAGGCACAGAAATCCGACCTGACCTTCTCTGTAGAGGTTCATCTTCTCCCGCTCCTCTAGGTGTTGTTTATCTTCACTCGTTATGGTTCGGTAGCTACTCTGTTCTTTACGAGCACGACCTGAATAAAACACAATAGGTCCATTAAACCTGCAACTACTCAAACATCATATTTTCCGACAATATACCATGTAATATATGTGCACATACAGACTGGCAGGTGGAATATGTGTGCAGTAGGCTTTTTTATTAGACATGAACCTTTTGCATGTTTTCACTGATTTTCCTTTCTTATCTGCCACGGATGAACAATGTACTTCATTATCACTCAAAATTTTCATGAGGTGAGAGCAATGCTGTGAACGCGTTACAATTTGTACACCAGTGTAGGTATTTAAGATGTGTGCAGATACCAAAATATTCCTGCGTGAAAGCTGCAGTACTCAAAAATAGTTATCCGCTCAAACCCATCAGCCATTGTCCGTGGCGGAAATGAGCGGAAAAGAACGGAAAATGGACGAAAGCAAACAATGGCTACATGTCTATTTAATCATTTCGATTACATTGTGCGGCGATCGGCAAAAATAAAAATAAAAATTGAACTTGGTCCCTAAAAAGCCAATCTGTTTATAAACATTGATGAAACTTTTCAAAAAAGTTCCAATAGACGTCCAGTGAAACTCGTCAACATGTTCAATGTAGCAATATTTGCCTTAGACGACATGTATCACCTGCACTTTGAGTTTTATTAAAATCTTGATTTTATAGTGTGCCGGAAAATGTAATCCGAACAATAAAACCAAAAAAGCTTTACATTAAAATTTGTCATCTGCGACCCTCCCATCTACCACAGTATTTTAAATGTTGTTGTTGAGGTTTAATTCTTAAGGAGCCCTGTATCAGACTGGGGGGGGGGGGGTGAGTTTTAAGGCCAGAGTGGATCTGCTACCTGTATGCTCACTTGCTTGTGGGAGATTATCCGATTCATTGGTCATAAATTATAGGCAGAACGTAGATGTTGGCGTATCGTTATTTTTACTGTTTACTATTTTTAGTGTGGTTTGTCCTAGACAATAACACAGTGAAAGCAGGTGATAACAAGGGTCTCAAGCGAGTGGTCGTAAATGACAGGTTTAACTGTGCAGTCTTGAGCGACACTTTGTCTTTCACTTTCACTTTATTTGTCCTAAGAGGTTTGTCATCAAACCAGAGGTGTCATTCAAGAAAGTTTCTATTGTGCGCATTTTTACCTTTAGCCTGAACACGTCCGATCTCATTGGTTGAGTAGTTGTACCGGAAGACACAGTTGCACGCCTTGATATCAAGTCCCTCCTCAGCGACAGATGTCGCTATCAGCAGACGACTCTTTCCAAGTTTGAACATCTGTACCACGTCCTGCTGCGCCCTGGTGCTCATACCTGTAATTAACAATTTTCTTACCTTTTAAGTTAACTATTAACTACGTACTAAAACGAGAGAATTACCCGGGTAGGCCGGGTAAAATGTCTATCATGCTTGGAATAACAAACAAACAAACAAAATAGTTGCCAAGTACATCCCATAATAAAAAGAAAAAAAAATTCTCCCATGATCCTTTGCAAGTGGCTGGTGAGGTGGCCTGGCCTTGCACCATGCTGGCACAACCCAATGTGTGCAG
>JBCAUI010505707.1:0-12956 GCA_038406195.1 Haplosyllis anthogorgicola | reverse complement strand
ACAATTGAATGTTTACAATTTAAGGTCAATCACAGCATGGAATCGCACCTTCTGAATAGCCCAATCAAAACAAGGTCATGTCAGATTTAAACACAAATTCATTACGTATAATGAATTTCATTATGTATGGGGTGATACCTTACTGTCTTTTGCAATCGCAATGTTTATCCATGTGATTTTGTTGAATAACAGTCAGTTACAAACCCTTTAGTTTCCGTTTCTCCCATGCTCCCACCTATGGTAAAAGCTGCCGTGTAGAAAAGTGCATATGCACTGAAGTGACAGATGTAATGGTATTTTGGCACAAGTGGAATGAAAGACAGTAAAGATGTACATGTAATTGACCACAAATCGGTCAGGGAGTGTCAGGCTTGTCAGACCAATTATTAAATAAGCGGAATTAAATAAAAATTGAAGCAAATGTACAATTTTCTACAATTTTATGCTATCAAGTAATAGTAGTCCTTGACAAGAAAGATTGATATTTTTAAAATTAAAACAGACTTGTTTGTGTTGTAATGTAACATTGTCAAGGAACTATGTCATCTTTTTTTCTCAAAACACAAACTGATTGCAGAAGACAACAAAAATTATTTTAGTAGAACTAAATTCTATGAAATTGAATGTTAGAAATATCAGACAAATGTACTTGTTAAATAATAGTTCAGTCTATAAAGTAGTGTCAAAAGACTTTACGTTATTGCGTAATGTCAAAATCATTTTTCATGCCAAGGACATAAAAAATTTAACTCAATTCCCAAAAGTAATGTTTTCATGGCTGGTTCGAAAAGCCTTTTTCATGCTGGCCCGAAAAGCCATTGGTCTGAAATCCGCATACACTGTCAGGGTACGGGCTAGGCTGATTTTGATCTTTATACAGATTCAGTAAATAGGTTTAATCACTTTTACATTGAAAAGTGTAACCATATTTTCATGAAAATTTGGCGATCTTTATGTAATATTTTACGAGTAATAACAATTTGACAAAGTAGCTTTATTTACGCCAGTTTTGAAAAATAAAAGGCATGCAGAGTCCAAGTGCAGGAATTTGCTCTCACATGATTCCGTGTAGAGTCACGACAAATGTCCAGACAAGCTTTAGTCAGTGTAAGCGACCAAAAGCTATACATGTTTTGTGGTGCATGTTCTTTTTTACCCAAAGAGTAAATGGACTTTTGACATTGAAATTAATAAATCGGTTAAGAATAAATACGTGATGCAATCGTAACTGACACAAGTTATACACACATTCTTTTAAAACCTAGTCGTGGATGCTGAAGACGGATAAGTATGTGCAGGTAGTTCACAATAAAGTTTCACCATTCTCTTGTCTCATTTGTTTGTAGTCTTGATGTGACATATTTTGTAGAAAGATGGCTGAAAATAAAGAGTCCCTAGCGACAGAAGGTGCTGCTGGTGTGGCTCACATTGTTGCAAGTGATGAGCAAGACGAAAAGTTCAGATGTTCCTTTTGTGCCCAGATATTTGCATCAAGGAAGGAGGTAAAATGTCTTTTGAATAAACTATTGTACATTATTACGTCACATTGTCAGTGACCCGTGGCGTTATTTACTTAATCATTATAGAAAAAAAATTGTAGGAGACGAACGAAAGATTTTATCATTCGGTAGACCGGTAATATAACAATCGCAAACTTGCTTTGTAATTGAAATTCATGACAGTTTATCAGAGGAAATTTTTTTAAATAATTTTACATTGAATGTTTCAAGGTTTTGGTGCATGAATGGCAGCACAAGGAACGACAAACTTTCAGCTGTACTGTGTGCTCCCGCAGCTTTACAAACAAAAATTTGTTTGACAGACATGTGGCTGTTCACAATAAGTTGGGTCAGAGAGGATCTCTATGCAATATTTGCAAGTAGGTCGTGTTTATTATTGTCGATGAGATAAGTGGTTCTCAAAGAGGACGCATATTGTAGACAATTTTGATACATTTGATGAATAATTTTTATATGGTATTTCAGTAAAACGTTTAGAAATCACAGAGAACTTGACAAGCACCATCAAAAAGATCACAAGGGACAAAAGTCTTTCAGGTAATGTTAACTTGTTTTTAGTTTATACGACACATGTACAGTTTAAAGTGAAAAAGACACTAGGTGCAATTCAAAATGCGTTAACCGGGAAACACCAACAATAAGACCATCCAAAATTAAATGAAATAAAATAAACAATAAAACCATATCCTACTGGAGAAAACATTTCAAAAATATGTTGTATGACATGTATTTTCTTACCATGTTCACATTTGTTTTTTTGTTGACAAAAGAATGCGTGTTGCATTTGAAGTCTTTTGAATGTTTTTTAATAACAACTGATGAGGACTCGAAGCCAAAGCATTTATTTATGTTAATATAAATTGTTGAATTTTAGATGTGGAATATGTGGATTACTGTACTCATGGATGGACAACCTGCAGAAACACATGCGAGTGCATGTTGACAAACCGATTGGCTGTTTCAGATGTCACAAGTCATTTCGTGATGAGGAATCCCTAAATCAACATGCACTCGTGCACAAGAGAGAAGACGTTGAAAAGCGTGCTCAAGGATTACCAGTAACTCCATCCACGCCAGATGCTGAAGAACTCAGTAATATCATAACTATAGGCATGCCAGGCAACCTTACAAGCAAGATTCCAGCCAGAACTAACGTCATCAATGTTGCACCCTTACAACAAAAGCATATTCCAATAGCGACGAATGTGGTGACATTAGCTAAGTCTGCAATGATACAGGCCAATACAGATCAGCCCAGACAAGTTAGTAAAACATACTGATACTGCATTGCTCCATTTTTGCGACATTCATTTCTGACAGCTACAGTAGATGTTTGACAGCAATAATGAATAAGATGAATTTTTTTAACCAACATGCATTTCGCATTGCTTACCATGTAGCTCTGCATGAAATTAAATGTAGCATAGGACGTTCTTCGATACGTTTATCAAATCAGATTATTATATAAAATTAATTTGGGTTATATTTTGCCAGGTAATTGTGGGCACTCCAACAAAAGGAGGAGAAAGTGATGTTGAACCTGCAGCAGTATTGGATCTGGCAGATCCACAACAAATGGCAGCATTATTAGAAGGTTGCATTAATGAAGACCCGCTCACATCTACTGCTGAAACCATAGACATGATTAGTGCTCTCTCTGTTGACACCAATGCAAATGATGCAGGACGATCAAACACCGAGGCTAGCACATTGGATAAAACAAAGAATAAGTCACCCAACATACTTCACAAAGATTCACCGAAATCTTTGTCAACTTCCATTTCTCCCAAGCAAGGTGTAAAGACCATAACGTACACTCTGGCAAGATCTGGTGCTAATACCATTACCTCCAGCACAACTCAGCAGTCAACTTCCGTGCCAAAAACTACTGAAGTAAACTTAAATACACAGACACTAACTGAAGGAACTAATCACGTTATAATAAATGGGACGCTAAAAGGTTCCACTGTTACTGTTGTTAGTACAGTAATGGCTCCACCAACGGGAACGTACAATACAATTTCAAGCACCAAACATACAGACATTGGTACTGGACCAATAAGTGCTTCTGAAACCAAACTTCTGGAGCAGATGGACAAGCCCCACAGGTGCCATGTATGTGGAGAGTGTTTTAAGTATGAATTTACACTAAATGCACACATGCCAAAACACAAAGAGGCACTGCCAGCATGGGAAAGCCGTGGTGTTTTGGTGCCATATGGTGCTGGTGTTAAAAGTGTAGTTCTGCCAAAGGCCATGCCGATAAAACCTTATGGATGCCCGGTTTGTCAAGAAACATTCAGGTATGTTACATTTGTAGCTAAACCGTCGGTGTGAATTTAATCAGTTTGCAAATACTCATGACATTAAAATTCTGGTAGTTAGTTGTAAATACCGTAAATTGCCGATTTGACGCGCACTCTGAAATTGACAAGCACTCCCTTTTTTCACCCTTTTTGGCACTTTTTAAAAAGTCATTTACAGAACTTTTCGCCATCATAACTTCTTGACTATATGTTGTGGATTGTGATTTTTATGTATCTTACATAGTTTTGAGTGACCAAATGAGAACGTTAAGATGTCTAGGATACATGGAATGGATTCCCACTGTCGTGTGGTCCTTTTATATTATGTTACATGACATGGGCAGTTGGGTCACCAATCGTTAACAAGTTTTCCAAATACAATTTTCATGATCTGAAATATAGCGCGGTGCTAAAAATAGGTGTCATGTGCATGTGCGTCAAATTGGCAATTTGCAGTACATGCAACATGGCAAATTGTTAAAAAAAGATACTTTCTATCCACTTGTATTTGATTTTGTTTTAATAATTATTGTAGGTATGATTCCTGTTTAAAGGCTCATTTTATGAAGTCACACCCTGCTGAATATAAGGAAAAGTTTGGTGTGGATCCAAAAGTAATACAGGCGTTAAATGTACCAAATCCAAGGTACAAGAGACCGTATCACAGAAAAACTATTCCAAAACCCGACGGTGAGAAAACAGATAAACAGACTCCTGAAAATCAGAATTTGAAACCGAAAAACCAGCTGAAAGTTGAGAGAGACAAGTTGAGAAAAAAGATTGACAGTTTAATCATTGAAACTCCCAGACCAGTTGTGCCCAAATCGAAGAAAGATCGATTGCGTCCCATGCCACCCCATTTATTGGCAAAAGAGATGGAGGCACAAGAGGCAAGGGAGAAGGCAGAAAAAGAGCGGCTAGAAAAGGAAGAAGCAGAGCGAATTAGGTTAAAGGAAGAAGAGGAAGAACGTTTAAAACGAGAAGAAGAGGAGAAAAGGAAAAACATGAAAGAAGAAAAGGCCAGCCCCGAAAAGTTGGCAACTGAGGTGCCAAGAGCAACAGAAGAAAATCAAGAACAACAGCCTTCAGATGAAAGAAATGAAAACTCGACGCAAGATGATGAACAGAAACAATTTGAAAATAATATTGTTAATAGTGAGCAAAATATGAACATTAATGTTGATAAGCCATTGTTTATAGTGCCATTGTTCAATGTTGGTCTGGCGAATAACATTCAGCAGCCCATGTTACCTCAAACGGCAGATACTGCTGCAAACGTTTTGGCAGAGAATGGCAAACCAGGCAATCCTGACACGCCACAAACTCAGGACTTCAATGGCAGGAAAGCTCTTGAGACAACAACAATAGATTTGTCGCAATTAAAAGAGGTTACCACTCCAATTATAGAAGAGGTTTTACATAAATCCCCATTTGAAACAGTTGAACATAACACTATTTTGTCAACTTCTGAGGAGAGGACACATGTCAATGAAATCAATACAGAAGAAAATACTTCTGCACAAGATAATGATATGGACACAGATGAACCCACGGAGAAATTGCCAGAACATGCTAAAGAGGTTTCAAGTAGACATTCGTCACCGGAAAAGGGCATGTCACAGGCACAAGACTATTTTAACACTGAACTTGCTGGTAAGGATTCGATCACGTCAAATGTTGAAAGCAATGTTCACGACACTCAGTCAAGTACTACACCCAAAAAGTCTCCCCCCAAGTCAAGAAAACCTAGAACCCCGAAATCCGTAGAGCCTGTTCATAGAATTCTAACCCGTAGAAAATATGCATATGATGAGGAGGCTCGGTTTAAAGCAGAAAGGGAGGCAGCACAACGAGATGAAGTAGGAAATCAGCAGAGTGACAATGTTCAAGAACAAAGCATGGAAGTCGACAATGAAGCATCGGTTAAATTTAGTCCATTGAAGGACAAGAGTGACAGATTAAATGAAGCAGATGCAATGGAAATAACGTCTGATACGAGAGAAAGTGAAGCCAAATCAAAAGATGAGGATGATACCGTGAACAGTGTTGATTTGGAGCAAACTTCGGAACATGTGAGCGAGGTAACAAGTACTGTTACTAGTAATAATGAGTTGGAAACTAATGACAGTGTGGATGCACAAAGTATTCAAAGTGAAAGTGCCAACAGTGTGGTGAGTATGGACACAGCGAAGACCAGTAGTGAAGATGAAGCTGTTGAAAACGCAGATACAGAATCACAGAAAAGTGTATCAATGGATCAGCGAAATGATAATACTCAGAGTGTAAAGTCGGATGGCCAGAGTGAAGATGGTTTGGAAACTATCGTGATTATTTTAAAAGAATCCGAGACCAACAATAAAAAGGCTGGCCCAGTTCAACAGCTTGACACTACGGAAAGCGATTCAAACAAAAATAAAAGTATAGAGGAGTGGATGGATAAAACTGGAGCCAAGGAGGACGCGAGGTCCAGAAAAGGAAAGCATATGAGAGAATTAAGAACAAAATTGACAGATGAGGTTGACGAAGAGCGTGAGCCACGGTCACTGAGAAGTACAAGGTCTACGACCGAACAGAAAACAGAAAGTCCCAGAGTTTTACGGAAGAGAACAAAAGATGAACCAACCAAAGATGCAGACAAAAAGGACAGTGGAAGAAGATTGAGGTCATCACCGCAGAAAGAAACATTGAGAGCCAATACTAGAAGAACATTGAGAAGGCAAACTTCACCTTCACCTCTAGAAAGAGGTGACAAGGCATCGAGAAGTAAATCGGTTGACAAAAATCAAACGGATAAAAAAGACATTGAGATCAAATTGAAGAAATGTTCTGTTTCATTGGTTAGTAGTGTGCTGCCTAGAGATAAATCAGTAGACAGTAAAAAGAAACCACTTCGGGATAAATCTGTGGACAGTGAAAATAGCACTGATGTTCGAAGTCGATTAAGGAGGAGGCGAATTTCAGCAGAATCAGTTGGCGAGGATCAGAAGAAACCAACCGGAAAAGACGACACCAAAAGATTAAGTGAAAGGACGTCACGTAGAAGACTCTCGACAGATTCGGTGGAAAACAGAGAAAGTAGCTTGAAACCTGAAGAATCGGCCATGAAGAGTGGAAGACTTTTAAGAAGACGACCTTCTGCTAATTCATTGGATGGTGGTTCCAGATCGAGATCTAGTAGCTGTCCAGGAAGGAACACGGACATAAAAGGTAAACTCGCACAAGATAATGAAACGAGAAAAAGTGACAGGCAGTTAAGAAAACGTTCTTCTCCGAACAGGGAAAGAGACGCAGGCAACACTGACACATCCGTGAGGATGTTAAGGAGAAGAAACTCTCACACCTACAGCACGGAAAGTAAGAGGGAAGTATCGGTTGAGCGAGAGGGTAAACGAAGCAACAGTGAAAATGTAAAATCTGCACGTAAGCTGAGGTCATCAAGGTCTTCATCTTGGGAGGAACAAGCTAAAGCTCTGTCCAAATGTTCAGTTAAATTACTCCGATGTGATACTCCAGTCAATCAGTCAGAAAGGGACGAGAAAGAAAATCAAGAAGGGCGTGATACACTAAGTATGGATGTAGATCCACCTACAAAAGACAATGAACAAAGTACAAACGGGATTGAAGCAACTGAGAAGGAAGATGCAGGAAAAGACCCTCTGCTGAGTGTACTTGAAAAAGAAACAGAGTTAGTGTTGAACCACATTCAGCGTGAAAAAGAAACAATGGCAAGAGCAGAAAGGCAGGCTCAAAGAGAAGCGGCATCTATGATGGATGATAGGAGTGATGACATAAGTGAAAAAGATTCTGTGGACACTGCTTCACTTGAAATGGCCTCTGTGACTTCCGAGATTCCCCCTGATCCTCCCGAAGTTCTGCCAGAAAAGGGTTCTATGCAGCAAGAAACCGAAAAGGATAATCAGCCTGGTGAAAAAGAAAAGGCTACTCAAGAAACAACGAAAACACAGGAAGTAAAGGAAACGAAGGAATCTCGAAAGCCTAAAAAATCAAGGTCCAGGAAAAAGCCGGAGGGTAATAACATATATGAACTTATAAGGCAACAAAAGGATCAGATCCAGACTAAAGTTCTAGGTAAAGTAAACCATGACAGTTCGCCCAAAGAGAAGAAAAGTTCTCCTGATTCTAAGAAGAGCTCACCAGAATCAAAGAAAACTTCACCAGAAACCAAGCAGTCGCCAGAATCGAGCAGTATTTCTCCTGAGCACAGCAAAGAGGATGTGAACCGGTCAAAGAGAGGGATAAAGGGAAAAAAGAAAAGTGAGGAAGACGTACAGCTTGCTATTAACCATGAAGGAGGTATGGATAATGAGACGAATTTTGAGAAAGAAATAGGAATTATAATACCCATAGAAGGTAATGATGACAGTCCCGACAGACATAAAAGTCCTGATAAGAGAAAGGCAGCAGATGAAGATGGAAGTGAAAATAGTCAAACGGACAGTGACGATAATGAAGATCTGAATCAACTACTAGAGTTAGCTACAGGGCGCACACTACGGAGTGAAGTGCAGAAAAGTCCAGGAACCGATAAAACTAAGCATATTTACCCAAGCAGCTTGAGAGAAAATGCTTCTGACTTTGAGAAGGCTGTCCATTTGTCCCTCATGGAGGCACAGAAATCACGAAAAGAGAAGAAGAAAAAGAAAAAACACAAAAGAGATAAGAGAGACTCCAGTCCGTATAGTTTGCCCGAGTCGTGCGATCACTCGGTAAAAGCTAAGAAAAAGAAGAAAAAGAAGCATAAACACAGAGAACATAAACACAAAGATTCAAAGGAAGAGAAACTTTTGGATTTGAGTGAAGAACAAGTCGAACTGTTGGAGCAATCGTTTGAACTGATGATGCCCGATCTATTTCGTCAACTGACTATAGCATCCCCCACAGATGTGGATGTTGATCAGTCATTTAGTTTACCGGCAAGTGCGGAAAGCAAGTCAAAAAAGGAAAAGAAGTCAAGTCCTGTTCAAAATAAAAGTCCTTCGCACAGAAAGCACAACGTACCAAAAAAAGGTAACGAGAACAAGAGTCCAGCAAGAGAAAGTAAGTCACCACGGACTGACGACAAAAAGGCACCTGTTACTCCAGAAAAGCATGTTAATGAGGAACATGCTGGTAAATCCAAAAGCAAAGGAAAGACCCAATCTCCTAAATCACCAAAAATTAAAAAGCCAGAAACGCCCCCAAAGTCGAAAAGTAAAAATTCAAAAATATCAAGTGTACCCGTAGTTCAAGAGGAACTAACTCGAACAACTAGAGCTAAACTTGCAAGGTCACAAGCAATCGCGTTTCAAAAACAAATTTTACAAGATAACATTCCTGTACCAGCCGAAGAGATAACAAGTAAAGCTAGCGATGTGGAGAAAGAGAAATCTGATAGAAAGGCTTCACGCAAGGCGGAAAAAGAAAAAGCAACTAAGAAAGATAAAGAATTAAAAGACAAAGAACATAAAAGAAATAAGCAAAATGAAGATTTACGTGACAAACCTAAGGATAGGGGTAACAACAAGGAGGACAAACATAGATCGCACGAAAAAGTCCAGGACAAGCGAGATAAATATGATAAAAAGAGAGATTATGACAAAAGACCAAGAACGGAAAATTTGTTTTTACAGGATATTTCACAAACTCCAAAGTTCTTTGAACATAATATACCATTAACAAATTCCTTAGCACAGGTTCCTCCAAGTGTGGCACCTATAGCACCGGTACAATTTCTTACGCTGACTGACCCAAGTAGAAAACGGGCATTAGAAAGTTTGCTTCATACAGAACCACCGGCAAAGATTCAGGCCATTGAAAATGATGTAATGAACAATGCACCGCCTCCCAAGAGAAAGAGGGGCCGACCACCCAAAGCAAGCAAATTGAAAAATGCTGCTCCTTCAACCACATCTGTGATAACAACATCAACTGCCGCAGTTTCGCTCACTTCTCATATCCCTCCAATGTTCAGTCATTCCCTGAGTTCGGGAGTATTCGGAAGTACTTCTACGACTAATGCAGAAACCCCTGCTGCTACCATGGAGCCCAAGGAGAAATCTACAAAGAAAGGAAAGAAGCGTAAGAGAGGTAGTGGTGGCAGAATAGAAATACGAAGCCATGAAATAGTGTACATGGAGGAGAAGGGTGACAGTGAGAATTCTCTGGGTGTAGAGGCAAACAATGATGAACGTGTGATTGGTGAGGTCGAAATTAAACAAGAGGTGGAAAGTAGTGGAGCAGAGGACACATGTAGTGATACACATGCACAGTCTAATGAGGCAGATGAAGGTCGTGAAGTAATTATGGTTAGTGTTGCTACAATGACGGACAGTAGTTACTTAATGGATCTGAGGAAACTGATATTAGAACAGGAGCAGATGGAGGCACAGGCAGCTGCGACAGCAGCAGCTTCAGATATGGAACGTGAAGGTGCCAGGACAGGGTCAAACTCGCCGAGACTTACTGTTAAATTGTACAGGTGTGATTACTGCACCAGACCATTTACGCAGCGCTCATGGATGGTGCTACACAAACTAAGAGAACATGGATATTCCTGTCAGAGTCAAGCTATTTATATGCACACCCTTGCACGTCGAGTGATGCGTAGAGTGTTTACAGAATGGAGACGTTATGGTTGTGAAACGTGTCACCGACGGTTCAATCATAAGGCTCATTACGTTTTTCACCGAAGCACAGAACATCGCCGAAAACAATATCGCTGTGGTGTATGCAACTTGACCAGTGACAGCTACATGTTGTATCAAATGCATGCCGTATTTGTTCACAAAGCTGTCATGATAAAGTAATCTATCTCAGAAGTAAATCATGCTCAAGAGCTCAGATATAAAAGCTATAATTGTTTGGGAATGATGGGCATTAAATTCTTTTTGAATTCATTTTTATTGCTTTACTTGTTAATTTAGAGCAGCAGCCAAATGTAATTTTGTCTTTGACAATAATATGGTACGTGTTCACTAATTTTTGCAAGAGAGCACCAGTATCCTACTTTATAAATGTTTGTGTTTGAGTGGCCACAAGAATGTGTGGTGCATTACAAATGCGAAAAAACTTTTTTTTCATCGATATGTACCATAACGTTTAAATCTTAGCGCTGAAGTATACGCTTGTATGTTTCGTTGGTGCTATTGAAAAGCTTTGTATTATTCGATATTTTATAAGGTATATTTATGTTGCTATGACCTATTGCCAGTAATGTCATTAAGGCGTGTGCATGTAGAGGGGTAACTTTTAGGGTTGACTTAAGATTGCTTCCAGAAATAAAAGTAGAGGTTATTTTTCTAAAATCGGGAAAAGGGATGTTTAATATTAGGCGTTTGTAAGCGAACTTTGCAATCTTATGGATTGGAGAGAATTAAAGTAACTTTTCTTGTATCTTTATCCTGTCGGGGTGGCAGAGGGGAGGCTGACGGGCGAGCCGCCTCGCCTTTATTCATGGGAATGTCTGATGTTAAAACTTGTAATCCTAGTCATTGCACTGAGTTTGTTCAGACCAGGACTAAAGAAGAGGCATGAACTTGACATGATAATGATAGATATTTATTTCTCCCGTTGGTCCATTTTGTTATGCTAATAATTTATAAACTACTATCCAGATCTTTCATTACAAACAAATCCATAACATGTAAATATTAATTTGTATGAATTGACTGTGTAAAAATTCGAAAGAAACATATTGTTATTATGAATATGTATACTTATGTGATATTAGACTAGCATTGTTAATTGTGTATTAGATACATTAATGTCTGTATTAGCTTTTATACCATTTCCTGTGCGAAAATGAACTTTGTACATCACAAATCCCCGTATTAAGGCAGGACTGTCCGTATTTTACAACAGCAATGGCATGGAATGCAAGACTTCAGCATAGTTTGTTAAATTGGCAAGGCAAGTTATGGATATTTTATGTCAAGGTTTTTGAGTGTCATCTTCTGGCCTGAACCTAATTAATGAGATATAATGATTTTCAAACGTTTACAAGTGGACTAATGGTACGACATATCATACATTTAGACTACAAACACTTATTTATTCTGTGCGTACAATTTTTGCCATGTTAATGTTAATTTTATATTTAGGAAGTGCAATAATGACACATTAATTGTAGAAATAAAATGAATTGACATTCAGAATTAAGCAGATGAGGAGTTTCGCGAATCGGTTGCCAAATTTGTATGTTTTCACGTTTACGTTTGTTGATGCGAATTTTTATTGTGTCACAAGGGTATGTCATGAATATCAGCTGTATGCAATAAAGCTTTCAGTGTAGATGTATATTGTTGTATAATGAATTTATTTTTTACAGTTTTTGTACAACAGTACTAATATAATACGTGCTCCATGTTAAAAAAAAAAAACAACCTTCCTACTGGAAAGGTTAAGAAAATAAATAACTGATGTAAATTATTACACAATGTTCAGTTTTATTCGCAAGCAGCAGCAAGTAGACATTGTTTTTTTATTTGCAAATCAGCAGTGTGTATCTAATTCCGACACCTACATTTAACACTTCATTTCTTCCGGATTCCTGATTCAGTTTCGAAACCAGTGTAATTTCATGCCATAGACGTAGATTGTACCGTAGTTGCCTGCACTAAAACCCGCATGTGGGTCAGCAATGTAAGTCTATGATGCTGATGTAGTTTTAACTTCCTTGTTAAAAATAACAAGTGTGCGAACCATCCCCTCCCAAAATACTGGTATCACTTAGTAAGCTGTAGACAATTGGTTTATTTGATATAAAAGTCAGAATCATGATTTCTCTACGGATGTCATTGGTATTTTCGTCGATGCACACTTGCCCTGAGTACACAAGTATGTTCATAGAGACTTAATATTTGGCATACACGCAACTACATCAGTCTTAAAAATCAGACAAAAATTCGGTTACCATCTTTGTAATTTAATAAGTGCCATTATCTTGGACACAAAATCGATCACACAAACTTCATGCATTGTGTACCTTATCATTATATGAAAAACTAGATCATTTGTTGCCCTGGTGGGCAAAAATTCAAATCTTTTGCACTTTCGACCTTGAAGTAAAGTTATTTATTGCTGTGTTTACATTCAGTATGTCATTCTATATACTAAGTACTTTTGCACTTGT
>JBCAUI010505706.1:0-25900 GCA_038406195.1 Haplosyllis anthogorgicola | reverse complement strand
GTAATGGACGTAGCCAACTGGGCCATGCTTGTCAAGGCTGCTGACCAGAGTGTCAACATGTCACCCTACACAGACCTAGGGACATCTCTGGAGCATTTCCAGACTGCCACCGACCTGCTGACCCTGAGCACTGTGGCAGCGACCATCTCCACTGTGACTATGATGCAAGATGCTCGAATCACATCTGATGTACCTGATGGAGGATGGGCCCTCACCATAGGGTCAGGTGCACCCCAACCACTGACTTTCCCGGTACCCAAACCAGACTCTGAAATCCCTGCCACCCTCAATTCCCCGAATTCAGTCAGGAGGCAAAGCCACAAGGGGTTGATCACTGAGGATGAACCAGTGTCCAAGAAAGCAAGTGACTCCAGCAAGTAATCGGCCCATATGAGCAACACACCAAATATGCTGATACTGACTTGTACACCTGTTTGTGCCATTAAAACTTATTCAATTTTTGATTTCCAATCTCACCGGTCTATTTATCCGTGTATTATTTATTGATATGTCATGTTGATAATGTTATTCTTGTTATTTTGTAGTAATAAAGCATGCCCCAAGGGTGAGGCGAGTGTCTAGGGGGTAGAGTGTGATGGTGTGATGACCTTTCTGCACCCGACATGACTCTCGGCACCTTTCAGTCTTCTGATACATACTATTTAGTGTGGTTGGCCAACCCAGTCGGGTGGTCAGGGTTGTGGTTGGTACCCAAATCTTTTTTTGGTAACATGCCCTGGAGATCTCATCTATGCTTTGTGCATGCACGGTCCATCGTGATGTGGTTCTGCGTCATGGTGGAATGCCTTGCATCACCACCGTGATGCAGACCATGACATCATGGTTCAGTGACGTCACATGCAAGGTGCATAAAACTGGTCAGCATCCCAGCGCAGTGCTCTTTTGGTCCTTGACTTTCATAGAGGCGAGGTCCGACCACCATCAGTCCGTCCCCCAACAGCCGCTCCATTTGGGACGTTTCAATCATATTCGATTGGTCGTATTCTGTTTACCAACTCAGTACTCTGCGTGGAGCCTGCCGCTTAAGTTGTTAAGTTTAAGTTCATGTCCAGTCACTCTACTGACCAGCTGATACCATCACCCTGAGTAGGGCATGAAGTGGGACCGCTATACCTCTCGGAAGCCAAAGTGGCACACTGCGCCAAACGACCGACTCCGGTCGTCCGAACTGCTAGGCTCACAAACAAAATCGAGGCTGCGAGGAGTACGCTCCTGTGACATATAGATGTAGAAAAACTTCCTTCTATTACTAATCTAATACCTGGATACAAGTCACTTTAATTTTCTTTGTTACTTCTTCAAACGAGAATTCTTCACACAAGAAAAAACAACATATCAACTGTACGAGTAAAAGAAACTCCTTTTTCGTGAGAATTATCAGCTGCGCATCTTCACAATTAAAACAACGTATGTATGAATACACAAAATAAAAATTTACTTGTGTAGCTAAACATTTCTTTAGACTTTAATCCTCTTCTTCATTATCCTGCTACGTGGGGATATACCACAGGTAATTTTTTAAAGGAAGCACACTTTGAACAAATTCATGATTGTTTCATAATTCAATTATAGTCGAAGTCCACGACATCTAAAGGCCACATTATACTTAAAGACATACATCTCTGTGTATCTAAGGCATCCAGGTCTCACTTGGTCTAACAAGTGTTTTGGTTGTAATCACAATTCATTGATTTATGGTAATAAGCTTCTTCAGCAGAGGGGAATCACTGTCTTATATCAAGTAAGATTTATATTACTGTGTATGGTCACTTGAGTATTCTTTCTGTGGAAATGTTATTTGGTCATTTAGACAGAAGGAACCTGTAGAGAGTATTGTATAAATGAAATATGGATCATTCTCAGGAGAATCTAACTCCTGCTTACCATACAGTATTGTTGGTGATATATCAAATGTGATCAAAGAATAGACGGCGAACATTTCCATAGTTAATTCCTTTGTGAGAAATATACATGTGTGTTGCTGACATTTTACTCATCTTACGAAATCGCTGAGTTTTCTTACACCATTTTTACACTGACATCATGTTAACGTAAAACATACCGCAAGAGAGGACGCTGTCCTTTACCGTTCCTTCCAAATTCTACTGCAATAACACTAACAGTCTTGACCTCCCTATTTACCGCATTCCCTCCATACAATAACATCCCCAGTATTTTCAATATCAATTGACCATTCAGCTGCCTCCCAGTGGGAAACACAAGGAGATGAATGAGTGCTGTAGGAGTCCTATCCATGAGAATTTATGACATTCACAACAGGGCTTTACAATCCAATGCAAGTGCTCCTCGGAATCTTATTTCTGTGAAGCATGTGCTTTCTTGTGACTAAGTTGGTCTGGAAACAGTTACTTTACTTCACAGGAAGACGTAGCAACTAAACTCTTTTCTAGGGCAATTTTTAAATTCATTCTTTATGTTTCAGACTGGTTATGTGCTTCAAGCAAACTCTTAGAGGATCCGTTATTTCAGTCGTATTCGCTAAAGCTGGAAGGTGCTTTGGCGATAACGCGTTGCCAACCAAAGTGTACACAATAATTTATGACGAGAATATTTAAACGATACTTGCATGCAATGGTTCTATTTCCGTTCTGCTTTAGTAACTCGATCTATCAGCACTGCAAGACATAAACGGATTTTAGCTCCGTTTTCAGAGCTCAAGCTCAAATCCTATTAATTTCTGAACATGTAAGAACAAGGGTGGCATTTAGCGACTGATAAGACAACATGAACGTCTGCATGCTGTTCAGTAAAATTCACCGCTTTTGTAACTGTGTTGCCGCTCAAATTATAATGTTGTAAACTACTTCGTTCTACAAATAGAGGAAACAATAATTTGAAGTGACGGAAGATAATCAATATCAGAGCTGATTAAAGCAATAAATCCGACTCATGAAGCTTATCTGTTAATTATTTAACTGTAAAATCTTAATTGGTTTAGTTATTTATGATAAGACCTCTGGATATTTTGTCCCGTGTTGCTCATATCTACCCAGCATACTGTTCATTATTTGCAAATCACAGGGAACCAGGTAAAACAATACTGAGACTAACACTTTAATGAATATACTGGGTACACACCACCATAATATCATGGATCTTATTTCCACGTTGTATTCATTATCATAAATTATAGGATAAAGAACGAGTTTTACGAAATAATTGAGATTAAAATCAATACGACCATTTGTAGGACAGGCCAGAATCAGAAAGCAAATACCTTTATGCGTTATTTCCCCCCAAATATAGCAGGATTAGCACCACTGTGTCTCATAGAATCTAGATTAATACGCTGATGTGTCCAGTAACTTCTTGTTTTATTTCCTGCGAAAGCTCATTCTGGGGCATTATTCTCTCTCGAAAGTGATCTTATATCTTGTTGATCTTGACGTGGGATCGTGCAGTGTGGGGCCATCAAAACACAAAGTAAACAATTTGCCATAAATCAATAAGAATGTGAGAATTAAGACCAAAATCATTTCCAAGACTGGTCCTTGTTGCAAAGATTTGGACTGCAATGTCCACGCAATGGACAATTTATGACATTAATTCTTTCTGACACGGACTTTTGGAATAGTAATGCTACGATATCTAGAATAAAGGCGACTTCATTATCACAAATGTCACTGACAAATTAATAAGGTTCGACGCACAAAAGGACTGTTGTGATTTAGAACAATCAGTATTATAGATTTATAGTCCGCATAATTAACAGATATGGGACCTGTCGGTGCTGACCACTCATCTAATTACTGAACTGAAAAAGATGACATCAATACACTTGAACAAATAACCAAGTTCACTTTAGTTATTTCTTTTATATCCAACAACAAAAACATTACATGATCCTTTTTTTTAAAAACTGGCGAACACATTATAGGATTTCAGTAATGTCTGTCAGTCAAATTCACTGTTATTGGTATTCTAAATTTAGAATTCTGTATTTTGTCGAACGGCGCTCCCATTCTAGAAATTTACTAGTTTTGATAATGATACTTTGTCTAATGCATATGAATTGAATCACTTTCAGTAACACTACCAAAAATCACACTTAACCCAGGTATTCAACCTCAAATCAGTTCTGGACATGAGTCAAAGGAGAATAAAATCTAACGCTTTTCTCCAAAATAATTGAATCTTTTGTATGGCATTAGTTGACGTACTGAAATGATGCATAAATTTACAATTTAATCCTCTGAAACAAAAGTAATTATTCATCATTTGTTTTGCAAATTGACAGCATTTCGCATTTGTATATTTATAATTCATTGATTTATGGTAACAAGCCTCATCAGCAGTAGAGAATCACTGTCTAATATCAAGTAAGATTTATATTACTGCGTATGGTCACCAGAGTATTCTTTCTGTGGAAATGTTATTTAGGCATTTAAGAGTAAATGAGTCTTGAGAGAGTCTCAGCTGAATGAAAAATGGGTATTTAAAGAAATTGCTGGTGCTCGGAGAGAAATAGAATCTAGATAACACAATATAGTGATGGATTCACTATATTCACTATTCACTATTGAAATTAATACCAGTAATATCTTGTCGTACCACAGTGATTGTCAATACAGCGTGCATCATATGGGTAACGTACCTGTTTATTTCTGTGACTCGTTATCAGTGCTTGGTTTTAATCCTACAATAAATAAAAGAGAAATTTAAATGTTTCCCGAAAGCTTGTTTCTGACACATATTAGTTTTGTCACGTTTATATCAACCAACGTCTGTCAGATTTATTGTTTGTGTACACACTTTGAGTTATGCCACTTTTAAGTAATGATTTAAGTAATAATTAGTTTTGAGACATACTTCTCAACTTGCCATACTGACTTTACTCTTGTACGTCAGTTTAATTACTTGTTCCTGACAGATATCTCACAATAAATTTGGCGCAATTTAACTTGGTTTACAAACAACTAAATTAGATAAATGCTTCTTAAAATAGATGTGACAAACCTATACGTTCATCAAGGAACAACGTTTAAAACCGTATTGTTGGCAACTTAAAGGAAACGACGTGACAGTAGTCTAAATAAAGTTAAATTCTACTACATCTGAGTGAAACAAGATGTCATACTGTCAGTTTCAAAACAACTGACACATAAAACGTTGAACGTTCTCCGTTGGCAAAATGTGCTTCAAAGTAAAGTCCAGTACAAGCTTATTGATATAATTAAACGACATGGATTGTCAATATAATTCTGTTCAATGTCTTATTTCCTCTTAATTAAGAAAATCAATAAAGGTGTGTCAATTAGCCCAGGTCATCATCATCCATCATATTTTGACAGACGAAATCTTTGTTGTATGTTTGCTAAATGAGAGTTTTGCATGAGCTTTAAGCTATCATTGCGTGCGCATTCTCGATGCATGTGATTCAGCAGGTAGTAATTACGATTAAGAAGAAAATAATAAAATGAGTAAATATTAGAAGGGCGCATAATCGTAAAGCGGTTATGTATGAAATACACTGGTTCTTGCGTTTCTCACATTCAACCTTTATCGCTGTTCATTCTTACAATTATTTCTAAAACCTAGATAACATCTTGCGACAGAGAGAGAGAGAGAGAGAGAGAGAGGACACACACACACACGCACACACACACAGTGTAAAATTCTCAGAAGTGGCACATTATTGCTGCAGCGTCTACTGCAAATTTACAATTTCCTATGTTAACTGAAGTAGGTAGCCCTCAAAATGTACTGCCTTATAAAACCTAACATCGAGAACGTAATGTTGCCTTTAATATTTCAGGAGCCATTTTCATAAAAGTCTAGATTCTTGGAATTTATTGCTGTTGAACCTATAAAGTTGTGAAACATGGAAGAGATAAATTGGGTTCAGAGGATCACTTATCCCATTAGGTAGACATGCTTCATGCTGATCAATGTTATTACAAGCTGACATTACCCAGAATGTACAAGATGTTTATGAGTCTGCTCGCTTATGGACGACGACATATTAGGCTAAAAATGATTTGAATGTGTAATAATAACCGTTTATTTTCGGTCCTAGAAGATCGAGTTCGGCTCAAAACACTGGTTGTATGATAAGACAAATGTATCCCATTTGCGTTTAGTTAAAACAAAGTTGTTGGATCCAGGTACCGCAGACATACTCCTTGGAATACTTCTGCTGTGCTGTCTTCCTATTTGTGAATGGAGGGAATATCAAGTCGTCCTCCACAGTGAGGAAACATATCTTTCCGACACACATATGTGGGTTGACAAATATTGCATTCCTTAATATTCTGTTGGTGTAGCAAGATTACATCTACCAATGTTTCTTGCAACAGTAATGACACCAGAACATATAATGTAGAGTTTACTTTTAAGCAATGCACATGCCAATTTCTTAGCAAATCACGACGGTTGAAGGCCATATTTTCCTACTTCTTATCTTAACAAATGACTGGCATTAACTCTGACGCACCAACATTAATACTCTGGTCCTTGCAAAAGGCCCATCAAACAGCAGACCATACTGTTATGCCGTAAATGTTGAGTCTTTCTTTTAATGTTAAAGTGAAAGTGCTGTAGTTTCACCATACTAAGATGCATTGTAACCCATCTTAAAATCAACTTAATACAAAAGTGTCGTATTATCAGCCATTGTTATGCAATGGTCATATTTTTAAGACAAAATGTCTGTGTTGTCTTTCTGTTCCCAAATATACTAACGTAAGCTTCAGAGCTTTGGGCCATACTAAGATACTATGTTTCAATAATCTACTGTGCTCTTACAGCTGCTCTCCAATAAATGCATGAGGATTTACAGCTTTCAAGTGGTCTGTGCAGCACTTAACATGCTATCACATTAAATTGCCATATAGATCACCATAAAATGTTCCCAAAGTTTAAACAGTTACTTGTGAATCAGAATTTAAGTAGTTGGTGAAAAGTTAGGATTAACATTTAACAAGAACAACACAGGTCAGTACCAGCAAAAGATTACATTGCTGATATGTTAGTGGGCAAGTTCTCTTTTGAAAATCATATTTGATCAAAAAATGAAAATAAAGCCCGTTAAATATCTAGAATTCAAACTTGGGTCCGCTGTGCTCTGTACTAAACATTACCGACTTAATTGTCGTCAAAGTACACATTCAAAATAACCATCAGTATGAACATTTCAGCTTATTTGGTCTTCTTATCATATGATAGTAATAGTGATAGTCTTTCAACAACCGAAATAAACGGTTCTTTTCTTGGATGCATTACATAGAATCTGCATCGTCACCGATTCGATTTCTAAACAAAAGTAAAAGGTAAATTCATAAATCTAAAGTGTCCGAAATGCATTCCGGATAAATACAAATCTCATTAAAAATCTTTTTGCACTAAAATCATTTGCTACAGTGCTGTTTCAGATTGTCGGAGGGACTACAAAAGAAACGAATTGATTTCTTGTCAATCAATATAGATTAAGTGAGAATGCACTTTTTATTTGCATAACAACCTGTCAGCTATTCACTGAAGCTCAAAATGATTATTGATTGTCTAGATTGTTCCTGTTCAAGGAAGTTTGCCAAATGCAAAACTGAAAAACTGTATTTGTCACACAAAATATCTTGTATGGTGTTTTGCATGATGTAATATGAAATGTTACGACCCTAAATGAAATCACAAACATCATTCCTCAACTCTCATGTCAAAAGCATACCCTTGTTGTATTTACACAAGCCTAATGAATTGTATTTTCAACCTTGGAATATGCTTTCTATTTGAAAATAGCATAAATTAAAATATTCAGCAAATATTCAGAGTACAGAAGCAATCACTGCAGAAACTATGACTAACTTTGACCATTGCTTTTTTAAACTGCAGATCATGCATTAACACTTAAACTAAAATTTATAATTACTTCTCTATTTGTGCTGATATCCCTGCAATATTCAATATTTATTACTTCCATGCATGAATCATTACGAGAATCTTATATAAATATCAATTCAATTATTATAAACAGATGTGTTGAGGTGGATGGGGAACAAAGACCCTTATGGATTTCATGTCAATCAATACAGATCAGAGCGAAAAGTGATTTTTTATTTCCTCAACAACCAATATGCTGTTCAGTCAAGCCTAAAATAATTATATTTGTTCTTCCTGAATTGGTGGGATAGAGAAGAGATACAGACTGGTTATTGGTTTATCTCATTGTAGAGAAAATTTCAACTGGAGATAACAATGGGGCTACACGTACGTTTGAATTGTGCTAAAATTTAACTTCAATGTGGTAAACTTTCATAAAGTGTCTTTCCCCGTACGGTGATGGATTGAACTCAGTAAGTTCACAAATTTCTAAATGATAACACAAAATGCCAAAACATCCAACATTGATGTATTTAACAGGAAATCCTGGGCGAACCAGTGCCTTTTATTCCTTTTGATTTTCCGTTATCGTTTCGCCAAGTCGCAGCTCATGCTATGAATACTCATTATTATAAAAAGAGTTTGAAGGTTTAAACTACAATAAGCATTCTGATAAACAAGCCGTGCATTTACAAATGTGAAGTCCTAGTTTTACACCATATACAATCTACTGATCAAATCGCTATGAATCCACAATTTAATTTACTCAGATGGATCATTGGCCTATTGATCTGCACTAAGTCAATACGCTTGATAATGATAGGCTACTAATTAAATACCCTCATGCCCGATCTTGGTCCGGAAGTCAAAATCCATTCCAAACCTAAGTGTCCTCAGAAAATTTTTAGATTCAGTCCTCCAAAAAGTGGCTCACGGTATTTCACCTCATATTAAAACCTTGGTTCTTTACTTAAACATATTTTTAACATGTAGGGGGGTTAAGTGTTTAAGCACAGATGGCGTTATTGTTTGCCCTTCAAACTGCCACTGGCTTTTACTTTTTCGGTCCCGTTCACTGTCAGGTGTCATTGCAATTGGAGACGCACAAACTAAAGGGAACGAGAAATACTTTCCTGAACTAATTCACGTAATTTAAATGTGGCCGTTTTGAGAGATGCCCAAGTGCATTGTATCATTATCTGAGATTTGTACATCATGTGGCTGCAGTTTAAATTAATCTGCATTCAAATTCCTTCGCCTCATCAGATATCATATACATAAGTAGGATAATACTTTAGAAATGTAAGATAGGACATCTCTCATTATCTGTAGGTTGTATGCTTGCCCACATTATTAGCTATTGATCTGCTGATGGTAGAACCTCATCTACTTGCAGGCAATGCTATCTGCAAGTCAGAAACTAATTTTAAACTTCGGCTTTATTGACCTTACAACTTTCAAATTTCCGTGTCTGCGTTTTGAGTTCTCCACAATTCGTGACCTGTTTTCACAAAAGGGTAGGGGCAATACACTAGAAATAAAGTGATGTTTGGAAACAGAATAAAAATTCGTTCTCTAACGTTCAAAAAGTGTGAGACGACGAAATTAAAAATTCTGCAGTTCCTACATGTATATATTACAAAATGAAATATGAAAATAATTAAGTGGAAGTGGATTTACAAAAAATTCGTCAGTAGATATTGACTATACTGAAACGATGGTACCGGTGATGCAGATGTTCTCTGCTTCAATAAGACATTTCACAAAGGCAATTTTAGAGTAACATTTTGGGCTTATTGTTTTATCCATCAGTTTCATGCAACAATCATTAAAACAGAAGCCAATTCACATTGATACTAAATCCGTCTATGTGATAAAAACAGACATAAGACAACCAGCGTACTTTCACAATCCAATACCAAATCAGGATTCTCTGCCTCTCCAGTTAAGTGTACCAATACGGCACTACAATGCTCCTTCCAAAAAGCACCAAACCACAACTAAACACTGTTTGAAGAGAGCAAGCGAATTTACAGCTTTCAAGTGGTCCTCACAACATCTTACAGGCTATCAGACAGACCTGTGTGGAACCGGCACATAGATCACTTTCTCTGTTTTTAGAAAAGGCATTGGTGCATTGGACAGGCAGGAAAAAGGCCTTTTAGTACGTGATTCATCTATAAATCACTAAATAATTTATAACCTTGGATACCAAGTGGAAAATAGTTTAGATAATGACCAATAAATAACTTACATTGAAATGTGTTTCTCCCTGAACTGTCTTAGCTTAGTGCAAAATGCTATACTTTCAATTTTCAGAGATTAGCCTGCAGTCAATAAATGGTTTTAAAAGCATCGCTTGGGTAACTGTGGAAAACCATGTTATCTGTGTGGCCAGAAATCCTCAGGATTTGAAAGCTCAGTCACTAAAGAGATAATTACCCATTGATTTGTTGATTTGGTCAATAGTACAGATAATAATAGCCTGCAGATCAAGCAATGAAATAATGACAATTTCTATCTTGGTCTTGTGCTTAAGTCTTGTACCAAGGTATATTAACAGATCAAAAATGTTTTGCTCACCCACAGACTGTAAAGTTCTGGCTGTTTAAACGTCGTGAAGTCCAGGCATCTTTCATAACCATGTTCCGACTACAGTCCATATTAAATCATTCACATCTGGAAGCTCTACAAGGTTTTTGTGAGGAATCATAACTGACAAGGCATGTACACACCGCAATAATGTCTATTACTTTATTCTTACCTGCTACGATGGCAAAAAAAAATCCAATACTGTTTATCTTATATTTCCCATTGATATTATGGAGTTTGTTTCCAATGTCAATTCGAAAAATAAATTGTGGATTTCATGTGTGACAGCTTTGCTGAGACACGTAAACACTAAGGTCCTAGTTCATGTTACTTCGGTTCAAACCACTCAATCCAATATCAATCCAGCAGTTCCAATATTTCCAATTTGGCAAATCTGCGGTAAAATATTTTCTTCCCGAATGAAGACCAATTCACACCTAAGCGCTGTTTAGGCAGTGCAAGAGACTTTACAGCCTTCAAGTGGTCCTCACAACAGCTAACAGGCTATCAGACAGACATGTGTGGAACTGTCACATAGATCACTCTCACTTGATAAGCCTTGGTAGTAGAAACAGCACAGATCCATTGAACTGGAGGGTGGAAAGCTGTTCTTATGGCAATATGAACAGTCAATGCCAGAATCACTGCTGTTTCAACAAACCCAGCATTCTGTGGTGTGAACATGATCGATTTTTCTCAACCGCTCACAGAAGTACTGCTGCTTCTCTCCGTGTTTTGTAAGCAAATATCAGTTTCATGTTAAGACACTGTAACCAACATTTAATTGAGAAGAATGGAATGAAGTTATCCTACCAGTTAGCCAGGGACCAATTTAAATGCCTTGCGTTGGCCAACACGAAAAACTCAAAAGCAAGACGGTTTCTTTCGTCGTGTCAGTTGTGGTTAAAAATGAGAGAAAAGGAAAAACAAAATGCTTGTGTTTTCCATGTATGTTTATTCATATTGGCAAAATACTGGGTTATATACAGAGCAGTTTAATTTAAAGGCATACATACATTTTGGTATCAGCTGAAGTCATATACATTAGGGAAATAAAGCCACATCGTTATTAAAGACCGTTACTTCTGAGCTTATGATTACACAGACAATTTGCTATTGATTGAAGCAATTAGGTTCAGAATGATCGTCTTCTAATCAAACATCGCGGTAAACCTCAATAACATTCAGTGATTTATATTTTGTTCCACAAGTAACCGTAAAACAATTCAACAGATATAAGAAGGAATGATACTCGTGTCGTGTAAGTGTATCAATACTTTAAACTCCTATTTCAACCGATAGCTGGTCAGTTCTTGACATCTTGAGAATTTTCATTCCAATAAATACTATGAGAGCCCTGATATTGAGCTGATCAATATCATACAAGGAAATCAAATATTTTCTCAATCCTTAGCCCAAGTGCACAGCCTCATAAGTATTCTAGTCTTATTCCACTAAAATCCATCACGGCTACTTATCTGTTCATTTGACATGATATTAACGAGATCTCTCCAAGACACAAAACCTTGAGAACACTTACAGTTCAACCCAATGTTATTTATGTTCCGTATGATACACAGACTATTTTAAACAGGTCTGGTCTTATTAAGGCCAAATATATATTTATTTGTGCTTATTAACTGTAAGAATTAATACGCACGTACATATCGTGAAATTGAGTTGCCATTCAAATAAGACATTAGCTGATTATCACGGAATACAATTCCCAATCTGGTTCCGGACATGAAAGGGCAGCGTCTTAATTCTGCAAAATTTGGCTGTGTCATGATTTCATACAATCTCAAATAAGGATTTGATATTCATTTTGTGGACAGTATAAATTAACACAGCCTTTTAATAAATGCACAAGATAAATTTCTTTTTTTTTATCTCTGCGCGTTATGCGGTACAAAAAGGGGTTACATAGAAAATCCCAGGGATTTGTGAAGTTCCATTATGGATGAGATATATAAAACGTACTTGATTAATTTTAAAGGAGTCAATCTGATTAATAAGTCAGTTGGTCAAATGAAATAAGGCTTTCTTGACATTTTGTTGGGCGATAGTTGCGGTGCGAAACTTCGGTTTGAAATCGCTCCTGTGCTAACAATATCAACATACATTCACAAGACCTATTCTCTCAGTCTTGATTACAATCTAAATGCTCTGCGTACAAATACCATTTAAACCCTTCTTGCTATAACTGAATATATTACTGCAAAACATGGAAAGGGTTGATTCTTAATTATATTCACAAGTAGCTTTGGGCCAGCTTCTTGTATAGAAGACTATCCTTCAATATAACATGGGTTGTATTGCCCTTCCATGTAGAGGAATCCAAGGTCCTACTTAGGAACGTGATATACATTAATAGATTTACACTGCTATGCTCCTGCTGCACTTAAACCAATTACTCAACATTGCCTTTATGGTTCGGCATAATCAGTGCAGTTTATAAACCAGGTTCCCTTTCCACGCAATCAGATTTGCCTTCTTTGAAAAGAAATGGGAATTTAGAGAATGAGACTTTCGTCAGTACTGTGATATTATATTTTTCATCTTGTGCACTTAAAAAAACTCAGCTAAAGAAAGGTTTCTTGTTTGAAAACTGAAAGTTGCTGTTTTAAAGCCAAATTACTCTCCTTAAAATTAATTGTTTAATTGTCAGCTGGTCACAGCATTTAATAAATCACACTAATGAATTATTCTACAGGAACTTCGGGAGCGACATTCAGGATAATGAATTAAAGTGTCTATTTGTTGTCTAAATGAGTTACGAAATATGATTGAAGCCATGATGCCTCATTCATTTCCCACAAGCAATTCTAATCTCAGCGTAAAGTACGAAAATGTAAAAACAAGGGCTACACTTTCACATATAGTTTATTAGCAGTTTCAAGAAGAACCAATTCCTGATCAAATTTGGCGCATTTGAAAACAGAGGAATCCCATGCTGTGCTTTTGATGGATTTGCAATGCCCATGTCCCTTAGAGCTATAAATGTACCTTATTGTTAATATCCTTATTTACATTTTCGGAACTGGTTGTGCATGATTATAGATTGTTTCCGAGACTTTCAAATAATGGACAGAGAACATCGCACCTTAAATCACAGTTGCTGAATTTAGAATATAAATAATTCACCGATGCAATTAGGGAGAAAAAGCACATCTTTTCCTAGATGCCCCGAAAGAGGAAGGCCATCGTACATAAATAACAGAGACAACCCTTTGATCCCTTCCAATATAAACAGTGCTGTCATTGTGCTCGCAGAATGCCTCAAGGCGCAATAAAGTGTAACAGTACATTTCCAAGATTGCACTGTGATGGAGCAATACTATTGTCATTAGAGGCATTGTTAAGTTTGCATAGAACTGCAACTGGTATATTTTACTGCGTTTGATAGGTTTTCCTTTTAGATATGAAGGGTACAATTTAATTTATTCTTACACATTTCCTTTTTGTGGATAGGTCCTTTTCTGAAGACTAGCAGGCAGCAATCCTATCTAGGGTCACTGGTACCTTCAGCCCATACAAGTGTAACCTGTATTAAGCCTCCCCGATACCAATAATATGCAATGGTTAACATTCTTTGTTCAATCCAGTAATAGGGCTAATAGGGCTAATCTAAAATGGCTATCCCTTCAGTTAGCTTGATCTGCGGAAGTAAGTGAGTACGTTTATGATGACCGAGACAGGCGGCACACAATTTCACACCCTACATTTTGTAAAAGGAAACCGTGTTTTTTGGGTCTTTTTTAGCGCTGTACCACTAAATACATGTATACGACATTTACTGATGTCCTTCATTGATTCCATGATGTAGGAAGAGTTGATCCACGATATCAACAAGATGTAAATTGGTCCATTAGAGGATCAGTCGCAATGAATGTGGAATAATGATGAGATAATTTTTTATGTATTCAGCTATATGAACATCATGTAAAGTGAATCTCGGGATATTTATGTGGTAGGAATTGGGTCATTTGCATTACTTATCATCTGCATGGTTCACAGTTCTACTTTCAATCTCGGCAATATACCAAAAATTTACACTGAGTGCCATGTTTCTCAATGTTATTTTGTAGAGGGCCAAACCAGGATTTCTCCCTTAGAATCCAGAAAAAAATTGTTGAATCCATTGAAAAAAATATGGCAGCTTGAAAATGATCGTCTACCATGGGCTGCTCTGCATCCGCCACTGGTTACCGCAGCCTAACTGCATAACTTTAGGTTCCTTGAATACATAATTGATAGGTGATGATAATATCCCAACATGCTGGATAATAAAAATTTTCTGTAAGGAATCCTTCATGTTTTTTCGAATGATCGATCAAGAATATTCCACCCGAGAAAATTCGGCAGTTTTCCTTTGAATTCGGCCCTAATGATTGCAAATTAGCTGCTGTCACAAGTTGAACCTTATGAATTATGGTTTGATTGTAACTCTTTTCTGATGCCTAAAAAGCTTTGTACCCATGAAGTACAAGGTTACTTTTCTAAACCCATCTTCGCAATAAATAGAAAGCGACTCACAGTCTTGGTCCCATTATTTGTTGATAATATTAGGATCATTAGGCGGCAGCTATTGTCAAACGGGAATTGGTTCAACTGTTGGTTCAGTAGTCCCTCTGGCTTTACACAGTGGCATATACAAATCTATTTACCGCACACAGAAAGACTAAACATCCAATACCAATTGGTAGAGCCACAGACTGGGGCGTAAGCTGGGAGATAAATCCGAACAGTCAAGTTACACTTCACCAATCATTTCTCATCTGCATACAAAGTCTAGTTATTCAAGGTTTTTCCAAATTTTCCCTGCCTAATTGATGGCCATAATATTGATAATAAACTATTTATTGAAATCTAACTGGTTTTGTACTTCAAAATGTTGGTAACAAACAAATTATTAATATTATTTATATTAGTAAATAGTATCTTTACTATTTCTAGTCACAGTGAAATATTCAAAAATTACAGAAGTAACTAGAAATAGGATATGAAATTAGCCTAAATTAGGCAGGGCATGAATTGAATTCTTAAAGTTGTACAGTAGGTATCGTGTAAAACGTAAGCCCGGTTTTGCATCAAAATCATTACGTTTGACACAGATTTATGTTTCAGTCTTACGTTTCACACGATGTTCACTGTATTCGAAATGTTCGAGATAAATTACATATTCGTGTGGAACTCCCCTCATATTGAGAGCAATATAACTTTACGCTGTGCTGTTGCTCAATGTTAAGAAACAGGAGGATATTGTTCACAGAAATTAAATACAAATCATCATTGTATGGAACTTAAGCTTATGGCTCTTGATTTTGATAACAATTGGTTGTCACCATGTGCTGTTATTCAAGATAAAGACACAGGGATTCATAAATGTCTTCCTTTAGATCAGAGGAAAATGAAATACAAATGGTGAGCTTCAAGTAATAAATATGAACGAATTGATGTGAACTCAAATAAGATGTGGAGGAAATTGGTGTACTCTGTCTTTAGAACAAATATGATGTCTACTCAGCATTAGCATGGGTCACAGTGTGAGGCACCTATCAATTTGCCTCCCATCGCTTTACATACAAAATGACATATACCGCAGCTCCATTGTAGCTGATAAATGTAATAAGGATCGTTAGACTTGCTATTGAGAGATGGTACGTGAATTTGATGGGCCCTCCAGTCATACAAAGGCGGAGTATATAAATTAAATTTGCTTCAACATAGAGAAGGGATAATGCAGGTTAATGTAAAGCTTAATGATGCAATGTGGCCGACTAACAAGCCTATTTTTGGCAGACGTATAAAGCTCATTTGGAATTTTAAAATTGCTGGTGACCGATATTAGTAGTAAGTGTGAGATATTCTACAGTAAATCCTGGGTGAAGTAACAACATCATATGTGTAGTGGTGGTATTTGATGTAAGTTAAATCAAACACAATGAAACAAAACAAGAAGCAAACTAGGGGAATAGGAGATCGATCGTCGTTTTTAATTTCCTTTGTTATGGTTTCTTCTTGTCCATTTTAAAATTTACGACTTTATTTTCCAGTGTAGAATTCATGTAAGGCGTTGAACAGAATGAATTAAGCTAATTGTTAGATTATTGGACAAAATATTATCTGTAATTTTGTACATTTGGCAACTGATATTGAATTAAATTTATGCAAATAATATTTGTTAGCAATGTGAACCCTAATCCCCTCTCCTCAGTGACCCTTTGGCAGATATGGAATCATTCTGAGACAAGCGCAACGCGTTTTACGTGGCCAAGAAGCTATGAAACCTGACAGGATATCCAGAATATTATCCACTAAACGGGACACGGATTGTAAGATGTTGTTATAGTTAAAACAATGGCATTGTTCACATTAATTAATTTGAATAAAAATAGAGGGGATAAAATTTAAACAAAGATCATGTTGCCAATTATAACTTGTGATATTTCACCACCATTGTTTCCCTTTCTTATAAAGTTTTGTGTTAATTAGGACTAATTAAATTCGTTTATTCACAATATAATTTAGTGTATGATGTGTTCTTGTCATAACACACGATACAACTGGCGTTGTTCTCATACTTCCAGTCCCCCTGAGAACGTTGTTTAAGCAAATCAACAGTGCATCATCCCGTAAAGTTTAACAACGAAATGCAAAGAATAGAAAAGAACACTAACAAAACAATTTAAAAACTTCTCTAACAAATGAGAGTCGCTCAGCATAAGACTGAGAAAATAATAATCTTCCTTTTCTATTGGCTTCACAAAGCTGAGGTAATTAAAGGGCAAAGCTAAATTACATAGAGATCCTTAAGAGTCACTTCAGCATCAAAGCCTCTTAGTTCTAGTAATTGACTTTCCTTCAACTAAACCATATTCAGCCTGCAGTAACTAAGGCTAATGTTAAGGGATCCTCTTAATATTAAGATCAAATATATGGGCTAACTAGATAAATAGATCAACATCACGTTAATAACTGAGATCTATAAATGACCGTTAATGTTTAAATGGTACAGACGAGATATTGAATGTAAAGTGAGTATTTGCGACAATGGGACTAAACAAAACTTGAAAGTAGCCGCATCCCCCAAATATGACTCCTGAAATACATTTCATTTGGTCAACAAAAAATTAGATGCTGTTCTATTATTCAATTGAAAGAGAGTCAAACGTTAATCTACGTTTCACAGTTCAAAATACACTCAGGAAGGTAAACCTTAAAGAACCAGATTACAAGATGAAGGCTAATATAACTAATATCACACATAGCATTTTGTGAGCTGTATGTATATCACTAAATAGAAGCTTAAAATATTCAAAAAGTGCAATCTGTGCACGCTAAGTTGAGTTCCAATATCCTACATAAATTTCACATAATTCAGTTAAGGAAATGCACAGAACTACAGGTGTGCCGTGATAAAGATGGATGGTCCTCGTCTGCTTCACTAATCCTCATCATTTCACGTAAAACATGTTTCCCCGGTGCTACCGTAGCAATCCATGAATACATGTTTAACACCGAGGTCTCTTCAATCAACACTACCATTCATGTAGCACCCACCCTCAGTGCTGACTAGACTCTCAATTTGAAACCCAATTTGTGGCCTAACACCTTTAATTCATTTGGAATTTTTCGTATTTTTTGTCTCTAATTTGACGTCATTGATAAATATGACAACGATGCTTCCATTCCAAAGCATGGCGAATATGGAACTGATTTTCTTTAAACTGCGTATATATAACTTCACATTATATTTTCAATATGCTTTCAACAACTGTAATCAAGACAGCGGAAATCAGAACATTCTCGAAGCCAGTCTCCTAGCTAAACGCTGATCCCGAAATGACCAACAACGGAATGTGCAATATAAATAATGCAAACTACAATTACTTATCCAGCAAAGTAAAGGGACTCCGGCCACATCAAGCTGTTGGTGCGCATTTCCTAAATTGCATCGAGATAGGCAATCACTTTGCCATTACGGACATCTTGAGGGCTTAAACCACAAAGGGCATGTGTAACAGTGATGAAGCTTCGTTTAACAATCCCTGTCGTGCGAATGTAGACTAATGGTAAATACTGATAGAATGGCTTTGGACCTCAACGAAGAAGACCTCGTCCACAAGTATCGATGAATTTGGTTTTTTTATTTTGTATCCTGTTTATTGTTCTTTTAATGAACCACAGGTTAGGTTCTCCCTGGACACCTTCTGATCCTAACAATTTTTAAGACGTTACAAAAACTAACCCCCCCCCCCGACCTGATGTGAGCCTAATGTGCAACCAGTCTCACACCAGCCCAGGTGCCAAAATCTCCTTGATTCGGTGATTGCTTTTTGCAAAGTCCAATCTTTATTACGTATCTCATAAATTCCTGCGAATTTTAGAACAGTTAAGAACAAAGGAATTTCACGCTGTGCCATTTGTGCACATAAAAGCATAGCAGGACATCAATTTTTCTAAACCTGATATTTTTATCCTCTGAACATACTCTCATTATCGTTCCACTGTTTCCTCATACATTAGTTCGGAATGTGTACATTTGTAAAACGAAAACGAAAGAGAAACGCGACATAAATCAGAAACTGAAAATGATTGATACATCTTCTCTCTGGGTATTCTAATTCCACTCATTTCTAGTAAAACATGCTCAGTACTGCTAATGTCCCAACCTATGAATAAATGTTTTGGTTTACACCTCTTCAATCATCCATTCCACATGTCCCATGGCCAGACTCCTAATATGGAACCTGTGCTTAAAGCTATGGTATGACTGGTTCTCTGAACATATGTGGTTAGTTCTAGGCAATGACAGATACAACAGCATCACATGAATTTATACTGTAATTTGGTACGATGCGTTTTGATCCAGTATGTGTGTTCGAATGAAACGCATTTCCTATTGCACAGAAGTGACATTCTTCAAATCTTTGTTGTAATTAAACACAATTGTATCAGGCATGTTGTATCAACCCCTCGAGCAAGAACTTTTGTGGTAGAATGTGGCAGAACTCACTTACTGCTATTTTATTAGATTAAACGTCTCCTTTGAAACAGACCTCAACCTGACATCGTATGAGTGACAACTCTTGCAGATAAAATCCATGACATGTTTTCCTACATTCCGATGTATCTAGCAAGATACTTGCACCAAAACATATTGAAATAAGATTTGGGGCCAAAGCAAAGATTTACCGGACGGCTGGCAGATGTGACACTTTTTACCATTTTCCTCACAATTACACAAAATGCTTAACTTTTCTGGAAGTTATCCTACAAATACAGCAACCCAGTGGGGAAGTCTAAAAGTGAAGGTCCATATTGATCACGGCATTTCGGCGGGGTTGATCATTTCAACAAGATGTAAATTGGTCCATTAGGAAACTATCACAGGAAATACGGAATAAGGATGCGATAGATCTCAATATATGTCCATAATTACTTCTAAATTAGATTTGCATTCTGAGTACATGGGATATTTCTACGTTTTCTTACTGATTATTCTGAAATTGTATCATTTGTACTGAACATCGTGTTTTACGATGTTATTCGTTAAAATGCATTTGAGTCTGTTGTCAACCTTCCATTTTTAATCTGGCATCAACGGCATCCTCGTTCGAAGAGTTTGTCTATTTTGTAACTAAAGGATACAGATAAAGTCGGAGACAATCTATTCCCAAAGTGCTCAGTCTATTTTCAATTCCTTCTAAACTCAATCAGACAATTGGGAACAAAGGGCCAGCTTTGATTTAGATTTTCTTGTAATGCTTCACCTTATCGGATCTTTCCTAGGACCAGATTTAATACCGTTTCATAATAAATTGAGTTTGCAAAGCTGCTCTTTCTTATTTAGGATAAGAATCTATTTTGGTCAAAAGGTTTGGTGTTATCCCATGGTGAGTATATATTTTTCACAGTACAATGTCCGTAATCTAGGAAATACACTGGTTTCTTTTTATTTCTTCCTTGGTAAGTTTAGCCGCCTACGCATTTACAACGGATTATGATTAGCTTTTGCTTTTTTGTGCTGGCGACGAAAACTAGTCCGCACTACAAGAAACGACAATTACAACCATAACATGGTACCTTATGGGAGCTTCCTTATTTTTCCTTGTATATCCCATGAATACCCTTGTAATCTATGTAAGTTTTACTGCCAGCATATGCGGGAAGGTAATGTTTTCAGTTGTGTCCGTCTGTCTGTCTGTGTATCTATGTGTCTGTCTGTGTGCTTGTGTGTCTGTACAGGCTATACCTTTTGAACCACTTGACCTAGAAACTTCATTTTTTGGTATGGAGATACATCTTCATAATATCTAGGTCAAGTTTGAGTACGAAGGTATTTGAGTTAAGTTCAAGGTCACTGCAATAAAAATGCACAATTTTTACAATTATTTTGCCAGAGTTATATATTGTAATGTTTGTGACATGTAAATGAGGTCAAGGTCAGATACAAGGTCAAGGTCAAGATTATTTGAAGATCAAATTTCTATTTTCTTGCAAATTTTCCATGTTTTAATATCATAACATTTTGATGACTATTTGCAAAGTGAGCGGTGGGCCTTCAACTGAAAGGCATTTTTGTTAACTGGTGCTTACAACCAATATTTAATCAATCATTTTAGCTATGTTGCAAATAGTTTAAAAAAATTGTAGCTTTCTCACACGTATAAACTTGATGTTTCTATAGTTATATTTTATAACAAGTTGGAGCATAACTGACACCTCGACTCATGAAATAAATAGATAATACATATGGAAGGCAAGGCACAAAAAGCATTGTCGAAAATATGCATCCCAATGCAAGAAAATAAACAACGATACAGCAACCTTGTATCGTTGTTTGAGTGTTCTATTCCGAAACATCAACTGTATTTATGAAACGATAAATACCTTTTAAATTTGCCACAATCATGATCTGTTCTTAGATAGATTCAAGGGTTTTTTTCATTGCAAAGGGTGAACACCCATTGATATCCGCTTTTAGACTTTTATTAAGGTCAAAATTGCCCTTCATTGACATTTAGTTCCGCCGAAAATGTGAAATAATGAATACAAAAGTTGTGCCATATTCAATCACCCAACGTTATGAATTAAATTTGCATTTCAGTACATGCCCAATTTGCTCAATCAGGAAAATACATATTGCATGCTTTTAGGTTTTAATGCTGATGTTGTGCGTATAAACAGGGAATAGAGTCTACACATCTATGGGATCCCCTATTAGACTTGCTCAGAAATTGTCAAAATGTGTCTACTAAATTTTCTGTATTTTATATTGAAGCTTATTTCAGATCACAGACAGCAAGTTGAGCATTCGATCTTTAAGGTAGTCGGTAATTTTCACTATCAGTTGATCCTTCAGTTACATGTTTGTTACATCTTGATGTTATTATAAACTGCATATCTATTCTCAATTTACCAATACAGCACAGCAATGTTGACTTTTGATTTCATAGTACTACTAGATAAAAAATTATCCTAAATCTCTGTTTACTTATGGAAAAAAATCACTACGACATCTAAACTCAATCAGACAATCGCAGACAAAGGGGCAGCTTTGATTTACATTCGCTTGTTTTTTCTCACCAAATATAAAAAGAACACAGAAACAGATTTACTACTGGTTTATAATAAATTGAATTTACAAAACTGCTCGTTCTTATTTCGGTTCAGGATAAGACTCTCCAGTGATTCAGTGGCTTTTTATTCCTTATCTCCCCCTTGAGAACTGTAGTATTTCACATTGGGAAGGAGATTTCTTTTTTATTCGTTGCAAAGGGACTTTTTCTTACCATAGTAAATGATTATATCTCAAAGGAAAAGTTCAATTGCTCTCACTTTTTGGGTTTCGGTGGAGAAGAGTAACAGATGAGGCATTAGGGACAATAAAAAAGAAAATGACAGAGGAAACGACAGAGGAGTCATGACTTTACAGGCAAAAAGAGGTAAATCAACTTTGCCCACTTCTTAAATTTTGAAATCGATAAAGTTGCTAGAGTATTGAGACACTGTGGAGGGACATATCTGAAAAACACATGGAATGGAGAAAAGTCACGTAATAAAATAGAGCTCACATCGTACACCGATATGAAACAACAACACTGCGGGACCCTAAACACGCGAACACACTACGTCAATCAAAATGCCACTTTGTTTCAAAATTCCTTCACAGGCTAAAATGCCTCCTCAGGTACCACACCCTGCACCACAGCTGTACCACTGCGGTGTGTAAACGAGAGAGTGACAATTTCCAAGGTCACTAAAAGCATTCCTGTTGGCTTTTTCAACTTCTGTTCTCATACAAATCCATGCGTGTGATCACTTGTCACACTTAAAACGACATCATCTTCTCATCTTGTTTATCATTTATGTACTTTTTATTTCTCCACAAATAGGGGATTTATCTTTTTGCCAATTGTTCATTATTGTTCACACTTGCCATTCTATGATACCATCTGTACCTCCGATTGGGTTCTTATAAATTGCAAACCAAAAACAGTTATCACAAATGTAAATACATACATGAGAAATATTTCCGACACATTTTAACATCTTATCCCCCAAGATTGGATTTATCGAATACCGTTATGTAAATACCAGATAAGACAGTTGTCACCGTTAAAGATGATGACTCGAATATTTTCTCAATACACTGCCGTTAGAAAACGCCATGTGTGATCTCACTGTATACTTTATCTTAAACCAGTCAACCAATTCTACAGCTTTTTAAACTCTAAAACAGTAAAACACACCAATATGGTAACAAATTAAATTTGTAGTACTGCCTTCTGGTTTGATAAAGGGATTCCCTGTTGATTGTGGGGAGTTGTGTTTTCTTCTAATCTCACTCATAAAGGGTTTTGTTCTATGCTTCCTATGGGAGAAAGATTGTCATCTCTTTTTATTTGTGGTTCGAACTTTTAGTGCCCACAGTAAATGATCGCGTCTCAAAGGAGAAATACAATTGATCTCATGTTCTTGATTTTCTGGTAAACTGGAGCAAGGAATGAGACACCTGAGAGTATGGAATTTAGCAGCAGAAATATGCATGTGGGTTTCAATAAAGATGGTCTTTCTCGCCAAAATATCTAACATGTTAAAAACATTTAATAAAATATGAATATCAGAACTGTTAAAGTTATTGACATGACATCCTGTCTGAAATCAATTATTTTTTCGCAAAATGTACATCATTTGTACACTATGAGATCCCACTGATACAATAGCATATGTAACAGATAAAACATAGTTTATCAGTCACATATTGTACATTTCACACCACTCCTTGAATAATGTTTTTCACGTTTTGAGATAAAAAAAAAACGACTTGTAACAGACCTAACACTCAAAATTTACCTAAGTTGCCTGTTTTGCAAATAAAATAAATATGGCGACCGTTGCACATAAATTGTTCCTAATTTGTAGTCTTGTTTGTTTAACAGTTTCCAGTGGAGTTATCGAAAATGAACATGTACAAGACGAAGCAATTTTGGACCTAACAACCAAATACAAAGAGATGGATAAGTTGCTGAATGCTCAAGCTTTGAGGATTGAACAGTTACAAAAGCGGTTGGAACGTCAAGAACTCAACAACCCGATAACAAGAGATCACGCGAAAATCTTTCGCAAGAATGTGATGGAACTGAAAAGAACTATTAGTATGAATTAAAAATACGAATGTACTTAGTTTAACAGCTCGAATACCTTCAAAATCTTTCTATTGTAAATAATTTATTCCTCATTTCAGGCGACACCGCAGTCGGATTTTATGCCCATTTAGGTGCAGACACAATACTTCCAGAAGGAGCGATAGTTGTGTTCGATGTTGTCAAGACAAATATTGGTGATGCTTACAGCGAAGTAACGGGAACCTTCACTGGTAGGGTTTAGATCATTGTTCCTCTGCAGCAACTTTATCAGTCAAATAATTAAATTATTAACTATTCTCTTCGCTTATCGTTTTTCTTTTGTTAATTTTGGATCTTTGTATCAGTGAAATTCAGTAGACTGGAGGCAACGCCAGAGAAAACCACCCACCCCCACCCCGTTAAAACATGCGAAAAAAGATGGCTGCTGCGCGAAATTACAACTCTTTCAAGTCAATGGAACAAAATTCCAGATGCAACACTGGAAAGATATTTATATATTCTATGCTTCAGCTCCATACCATGGTCTATACGGCTTCAGTATATTCTACACGAATGGAAACAATGGAGTACACACTGAACTGGGACTAATGTTGAATACTGAACGCGTTGCTATTGCTTATTCACATGGTGACCACAACCATAATACAGGTATCCTGCCTAAATTTCATGTATGTTTATTGAAAAACCTGATGACCACAAATGAGATGACAAAACTATCCTTTGTGTCCTTTAACGCCTATGAGGACTGCTTTGGTGCATATGTTTGGATGAGTAAATGACCCCAGTATCTTAAACTTGCAGACCTTTTAGGGGTAATCTCAACACATTTGTAATGTAGAACGCGGGACGAGGATTTCATTCCGTAGACATGTGACCAAATGACCTTTCCTTACCATTTAATGAAAGTGATAAATACTTTCCTTGACTTTCGATCCCTTATTCAGGTGAGAATGGTTTTTTTTATATAAATCTAGGAGCCTGCAATGTAGTCTTGGAATTGTTGGAAGGAGATTTGGTCAATGTTAAAATAGTCGATTCACAAGGTGATGACGGAGATATCAATGGAGGTGATACCAGCGGATTTTCTGGCTTTCTCATTGCCTTGTTATAACGCATCTAATAAGCATAGCAATCTTTCAACACCAGATCGTGGATAACTGAAATAAAATGGGCTTTATGTTTCAAAACGCTTTACAAAAAATCTTTTTCATCGTTTAAAATACATTCGAAATCGGACTACTTACTTGCATTGCTATGATCAATTAATTGTAAAAGTATCTAATTTCAATGAAAACATGAAATGGGCAGATATCCTAGTAACAGTCACAAGTAACAAGATAACATACTTGAACGCCAGATTAAAACATCTCTTTTAGCCTTGATATTGATCTGAAGAGAGATAGACTAAAGTAGGTTTATTGAAGCCAAAGCTAATGAAAGCCTCTAATGGAAAGTGAGCAGCTTTGAAGCTGGAGTCACTCATCTCATTCTCCGTGTAATTTGGAGTTTGCCCTTTAATTTCCTTAACCTTTTTTTACTTTCTGGCTTCTACTCTGGCCCCAGTATTGCTCTGAGTACTACAATGCCGTTTCATGAAAATGCTCTGGCTGTGACCTTTTAGCTTTTTATAAATACAAGACATTTTACTTAGGTAAATGAGTTCCTACATTTGATATTATATTATTCGTTGTACCAATTCCTAGTTAAGAGCTATTTAACGCAGTTAAATTATTTTTACGCAAAGGGGAATAAACATCGGTTTTTATCCTTACGTCTTTATTATCCTGTCAAGTTTT
>JBCAUI010505705.1:0-45021 GCA_038406195.1 Haplosyllis anthogorgicola | reverse complement strand
CAAATATTACTCTTCAAAGTTTGGATGCATTAATTTTATGGGCGATATTTGTGGATTTAAATTGTAAGTTATTCCCCAGAGCAGATGCTGGCATGCCATAACCATATGAAGCACAGGTTCCACCTAGTCTAGGAAATAGTTTCTATGTTGAACTGAGACCAAGAGAGAAACTATTGCAGCAAGGAGCCAAATTCAGTGTGATAATTCCCAAACCATTGCAAGTTGCAGCTGGATGCAGTACTACAATCAACAAGCATGAACCTGTAAAGATTAATGATCCAGCCAAATCTGCCAGTGTTAGCACGAGTAATCTGTCAACTAGTGAAAAGCACACTTACAACACTTGTAGTACATCACCAAATTGGAAGCCTTGGCCAAGACTGCTTTTGAGCTCAAGCTCTTCAAGTGATGAGGCTGAGGTAACATCAACCTCAAAGAAGATCCCTGATCAATGACATCTGCCAACATACATTGAAACACCTTACAACACACAATCACAATCAAAAACACCCTCAAAAGACAATGATGTTAAACCAGGTACTGCAGGTGGTAAAGATCTAAAACAGAAATGAAAAACGGAAAATAAGGATAAACCAGAAAAAGAACAACCAAAAGCCATGAAAGCAAGTAATGCCAAAACTTGCTCCTTCAAAATCAAGACAATTGGAATTGTAAAACATAAATCAAGGAAATACCTGATTTGTGAAACATGTAAAATAAAGTGTAGTGATAGAAGAACTCTAAACGCACACTACCAGCAGAATCACAAGTTGTTAGTAATGTGTCCTACATGTGGTCATCAATTCAAAACACCAAGCACCATACACCGACACTCCTATTAACATCAACAGAAAAAGCATTCATGCTCTAAATGTGGCTCACTGTTCTTTTTTAGAAGTGAACTGACCAAACATGCCATTCACCACCAAAGGCATCCAAAGTTTATATGCATCTTTCCTGGATGCAATCAGTTACAAATGACCAGGTGATCTGAACCGACATGCTTCTGTGCACAAGAAGATATGCTGGGCTTGCAAGTATTATATGTACAGAACTTTTAACATTCACCATCTACACATCCATAAACACATGCACCAGCCTCCAAGATACCAGTGCCAAACTTGTGAAGCTCAATTCATTCATCCTGAACAATTGTTCCATCACAGGAGAAAATGTAAAAGATCTGACAGTGATGAGTATTAGACATATTACAGTATGTTGGATTAAGTACACTTTCTTCATATCAAGCAAATGCATCTCAGTGATAGGTTACGCTCATATGTTTTTCATAAGGATTGTTGTTACCAAGCTACTATGATGCTAATTAGACATTAAGTAGTTAATTATTGGGCACATGTGTCTTTGTGATAGGTGATGCCCATGTTTTCACTACAACATGTGGACTAGCTGACAAGATAGTAAAATCTATTAACTATTTTATTCATTGGACACACGCATCTACATGATAGGTGATGTCCATTGGTATGCAAAGACATATTACATGTTTTAAAAACTGTTAATTTCTTGTTGATTTAATATTCATCTCGGGCCTATGTGATAGGTGATGCTCTATTGCTAATTAGTACTTGACTGGTGCAGTCAATCTTTATTACTCATAAATGATTAAATGAACCATATGTCTATGTAATATGATTGCCTGTAAGATAAATGGTTGTTTTGTATAAAAATAAGCACAAAGTTAATTCTTTTAGTAAGTTTATTATTAAGTATGATCACAATAGTAAAGTATTTTGACTGAACTTTCTGTAAACACAGGGTCTATTATCAAACGAGCACAAATGTGCATTTCATAACACTTTTTCGTCGTATTTCTATATGTGGCTCTTTTGTTTGCTGTTAATTTTTGTGTGTTAAATTTTGCATAAAAAAAATTCAAGGTATATTTGTAAAATACTATTTGTAAGGAGTGCGACACTGATCTGTCAGTACAACCGTGAGGTTTAGTCTCACTCCCGTTTCGTAGCATTTACTAGTACTCTTTTTTTGTTGTCTGTCAACACAACACAATACGAATTGTCTGTAAACACATTTTATGTTATGAAACGAATCAATCAATCAATCAAACGAGGAAAATTCACGTTTTGCTATTGATGGCAAAATCTGACTTTTACAAACGGACGTTACTTTGTTCTGTCCCTATGAAAATGCGAATTTTAAAATAAAATATGTTCTTGTTGAGGTGATAACGCAAAAAAGGAAAAACATTTGATGGAGAATTTCATTATCCATAAGTTTCTTTCAAGTTCCAAATTCAAAACAAAGAAAAAAATTGAATGCATACATTATGATGAATGTAAACTTGTTAAAATTTTGATGGGAATATAAAATCTTATCTCGAGGCTATATTAAACGTTTATTGCTTCTTAAAAATGCAAACTGTAATAACTTATGCAAAAATAAAATCTTATTAATTCAGATAAGTTTATTTCTCCGTGTGAAAGGAGCACATGGCGTGCATAATGGTATATTTTTTTTACATGCAGTGATTTTTTTTTTTTTCATTTTATTTTTAAAGAAAAAATTCTTGGAACTACTTTATTGATATCTTATCTTTTCATTTGTTTGGTATCCAAGTTGGTAGTTAAGAAACAACTCTTAATGGAATTAAAACCTCTGCGTATTTTCTTTCAAAGAAAGTTAATTTGAAGGTATCTTTGAAGTTTAATGTCGCCAGGTGTAAATGTGTGCACACATAAGGTACTGAAGTCTTTTCTGGATTATTTCCATTTACAGGGCCTGATTTCAATTTAAAAGTTAAATGACAGGCCCCAGTGACAGTAAACTTGTGGTGGGTTGGACCCATGTGCGATACTGGCTTTAAATTAAAGATCATTTAAAATACTGTAATACACCAACCCTAAATCAGGTAATGTTAAGTGGTTAAATTTGGCGAATTTAAATTTATACTGTGCGCCTCTAAAGAAGTATCACTGGAAGTTTCCAGTAAACATACTAATTTCAAGCAAAGTATTATGATATTGGATGGTCATTAAACTAAATTTCACTGTCAAATGATGCCCCAGACAAACGTTACTGCTAAAAATAAAATGTACCAAAATATAAACTTTCTAGAACTGTAAGGCACATTACCTTGTTGTACCCTCCCCCACCCATTTACGCACCTTAATGATTTTCTGAACTTTCCAAATAACCACAAGGACAATGCGTGAAAATGCAAAGTTGTGTTTGAAGATGGCTCGTCCAATGATAATGACAAGATAGGGGAAAACTAACTTGGATCAGAGACACAAAACAAGAAAGAGAGAAGAACTACGAGTGATGAAAGGAAAGGAGGAACTCTAACCATCCTAACAATGCTCATCAAAAGAATGCGGCCTTTCCTTTTGCCCCTAATGTAAAGGTCTTTAGGGACGAACGTAAACCCTTTAAACTTTGAGGGCTTTTTACGGGGAAAACTCTGTTAGATCTCAACCATGTGGTTAAACTTGCGAAACTTAAGTATCTGCTCCTAAAAATCTCTATCAGTTTGTAAGAACAGAAAAAATTTATATTGTGATATTGACATTCACAAGACACAGCATCGAATCTATTGATCCAAATCAAACGGGATTTCTATCTTCCCATACGAAAATATTCAATATGAATATGATGTTCTAACTATTACTTTTAAAACGGTTGAACACTGAAGAATATAATATCAATGTTTGGTAATAACAAAGACATTTCACGTCCTGCTCTTCAATGGAGAGAGTTTTCTTTTTTGTCTGATATTTACAACAGTGAAAAGTCCATAAAGTGATCATGTTTGGGCACCGCATTGCTGGATATGGTAATATGCTATGATACATAATAAAAATATATCTAGGGATATCTGTAGGCGGAAAAGCTGATGACCTATTTTTAATTCGCTTCTATCGCTCCTCTATCTTCCTTTCAAGTCTAATCAATCTAAATGTCAGCTTTTTCTAAATGAGGAACTTCAACTTGAACAAAACTTGAAAAGCTGCAAGTTTGTTTTAAAAAACATTGACAAGCTGTTGCAAGTCAAATACAGGCAATGTGTGACTTTATATACTTGATGGAAAACAGCCCATTTAATTATTTATATGATCAATAGCTAAAAGATTAAAGATCTATTAATATTTTTTGTCCAAGATAATTCTCCATTTTGCACAGAGTCATGATAAAAGATCACAAAATACAACACAAATTTACCTAAGATGACTTGTTTTAATTGCCAGGCACGACCATTGAATCATTTTGAACAAATTCTAAACTTTTGCTAGAAGTCCTGGGTGACGTTTAGGTTTAGGACGGACAATAAGCCTTGATTGAATAAGGCAACAGATTCTAAATTGTTACAAAGCTTCAAAATATAGTGAATGCTGTGGTAACAGTTGATATGCGTTTCTTATTTGTTGTTTAATCAAATTACTTTATATTATGAAGTTGTAATGATAATAAAGAGCTAATATTGCATCTTCACATATGATCAACTATTTTCTTGTACATTTATCAATACACATGTACATTTTTATCTTTACTTTGCAAATCGCTACGGATTTCTATTTTACAATGTACCGAGGTGGATAACTACATTTTTAGTGGAAAATGCGTCAAAACCGAATTTGTAGGAGCGCCACTAATTGCCATTCAATTCACGTTTTTATCTCATCTCAATGTTTATTCGCAATTAAATTAGTATTTTCGACAGGTTTTGGGCCACAGCTGCATTTGAGCAATGTCTCTTCGTTGATCTCAATTTTTATTAATGTGGAAAATTATATACATCAATTTCAATTTGGTGAATATTATATCTCGTTGTCAATGATTCCAGCACTAAATATATATAAATTTATCCCAGTGGCGCAAATTGCTTTGTTTGTGTTATTCAAATACCAAGAGAAACAGCTCAGAATATTTGACTCAGTCACCCATACTACGCATTGCATCCAACTCTGTTGTTTAATGTTGAATAGTCAAATGGGTCGACACTAAATTCGTAGTGCATTATTAGTTGCTGTAAGTACGCGAAGAGTTAACTTGATGACTGTTTCTCTAACTTGTTAATTGCAATTTTTTACATATTGGAATACCATATGTCATATCTAATAAATGAAAAGAAGCACCTGTTGCCTTTTAAAGGTATTAACAAAAAATTTAGTTCAGGAAAAAAATATCTATTTCAGTAAAATACTTTATGAGTTTATTTAGTACGATTTTGACTTGAAACGTCCTGACTGAGGAAAAGTGGGTATTTGCCATATACAGCACATATTACACCTGTTACTCATTTCCCTGAAAAATTATTAGGTTGTGGATTCTCAGAAGAGTGATCCTCAGACCTCTGACGTCAGTAACATTGCTACCACATATGTTCACGTACAAGATTCTCCGGAGAATAAAAAAGTAAATGGAAACAAAACAGCTTAAATCCAACCAAACACTACATTTTTTCGAACAGGTTTTATTTTAATCCTTTTATTATCTTTTTCCAAATATATCAACAACTTTTATTAATCCGAATATATATCGTTCCGACTTAGAATGTGCACACATGTCTATCCAGGAATCCAGTTAGTAATCAGTGAAATACGTATCCATTTCAAATTTATCCAGATTTTAGAATTAACACAACTATAACGTAACTGCGCATTAGCCTTGAGATCGGCTTGATCCTAGCACCTGTTTTAAAATGACGCACGTTTCGAGATTTAAAGCATTCATATAGACCTTTTAAACTACAGTAAAATTACATTATAATTTTAAATTTTAACTTTAAATTGTAAATTAAGTTTTTGTTATACATGGCAAAGAATTGAAAGTTGCATTTGAAATAGACATTAGTATTCGCTGCATTATTCCCATGCATAATTTATACCGAAACTGCAAAGTAGACTGTATATGATTAAGATAGCCTTTCATCTGAAATCTATTCTCAAAATAACTAAACATCCATAAAATACTTAACATTGATTTTATACATACACGTAAAAGGTCGTTTCCGAGTGGATAGAATATTCATGTCTTTTGTTTATCAGTAAAAAATCGTGAAATGTGTTTTTAATAAAGAAACACGCGATTTAATGGACCATTTTAGGTTAATAATGTATTCAATTTCTGTTAGGAGAGAAATTCATTATGATGCATGGCTTTATGTCTTACTTAGAATCAGTCGTTCAAACATTTTCCCCAAATAATTTACCAAATATAAAAAATAAGTTGTGTTAAATGACAAAGATTAAGATGTTTAAAATGGATACATAAATATGAATACATTTGAAATGGTTCGTAGTTTTCAACCCATATAAACAAGGTACATTTATGTTACTGGCACAGAATAATTTCAGCTGCATAGCTGATTAGTTTGCTACCTTGTGGTCCAAACTTGCTACATTAATTTACTGACTACGATGACCTTCTATTGTTATGATAAAGACATGGCATTTTAAACGCCGCTAAACTGTGTTGAAATGAACCAAATCACGAAAACAAAGAACATTTGGTGTTAGAATATTGCGGACCACAGGAGTTGGGGGTGTCCACTCTAGGTCCACTTTGTCCACACAAAAAGAGCAGTGCTTGTCACTGGACGGGTTTAGTGGTGTAGTGGCCCACCAACTGCTCACGTTTTGGCTCATTGTTTTGAAAGGCGCATCAATCATGTGCATCTCGTGCCCGTGACAAGGCACTTAGGGCCTGATTCACCCCGACGCTATTGATACCCACACTTTGTATGCTCATTTTCAATGACTCTCCATATGTGTCAAAATCTGGGGAAATTAATTTTGGGATTTGTGTCTTTGATAATATTAAAAGTTAAGCTACAGATAAAGTTTTGATTTTCTACTTGGATTAATAAGTCAACATTTTAACAGAAGAACACATATCAATGAAAAAAGAACATTACTATTCAATGCGTAAATATTACATTACATTGCTTTCCCCAAAAGAGATATTTTTGAAACCAGAAGAATGCGAGCTACACTATCTTCAATCTTTATATTTGGGATATTTCAGATTAAATTATTTGCATTTAAACTTTGACCTCGCTTTTAACCAAATTCGGTGGATTTTTCCAAATCAATGTCACTTGTCTCTAACTATTGATAACGTCAGTTGATTTCCACTGCAAACAAAAAAACAAGGCAACAACACATGAAATCGATGTTCGAGTAGTTGCCGCCATAAATATTTCATATGTGAAAAAAAGCGAAGGTAACATCAGATATAAGCGCATTGTTTTAGTTCTTAAGCTAAAACGCAAGTCACAAAAGTCTTTTTAAACAAAAGACAAAAGGGAATCTCCCCTTCTAAGCCTTTGCAGAGAGATACATTTTTGATTGTAATACCGAGTTACAATAAGAGACAATTTATGATTGGTCACGTTGCTCCGTAATGACCCGCAATTACGATCGGCAATTAAACAAGGAGGGAAGGTTTGCTTGATTTTGATGTACGCATGGACTTAATACCACAAAGTTATTCATAGTCACCGTATATGCGCCTCCAGCAGCATGCGGGGTGTTTAATTATTAGATTGATATCATTAAATGGATATTGCTTATACCTGGCAAACGCATCAAGATACATACTGTATCAAGTTTCCGGAGTCCCAATATTTAAAGGGGGCTCTATCCCTGATAAAAGCCTAGATTTGTCTGTTACAAAGAGGACAATTCAAATTAGGCACTTTTAACAAATAAATTAAAGATACCTGTACATGTCATAAATTTACATAATGTAACTATATTTTATGACATATAGCTGCATGTTATCATCCTTTAATTTCGCCTACAATAAAGAACTTAACATGGAGTGTCTCCTCTAAATTTAGATTTTTGGTGTTACAGGGAAACCTATTGATACATTTCTACCTTCGTACTTCAAACACAACTCAATCCTTTTTAAAAGAAAAGTTACATAAACTGTTGGGAATTTATTTGCCTCCGAAAACACATGAGGAAACGGAAATTTAGATCTAGATACTGTAAAACTTTTGTTTAAATATTTTTTCTGTAAGTTTGCGTAATTAGAATTGCTGCGCACGTATCGTTATTTGCGCAACCTCGTAGGCTTACATTAGGGAAGGGTCTCTAAGTTCTACAGAAAATGTAGGTAGGCTTTCCTTGCCTTGTCTAGCTCTCCGGCCTTCTCTTGTTTGTAAAATGTTACCTTTAAAAGCACACAAAAGCTTTAGTTTAGTTAAGATTACACAGAAAGCTTTTATATTTATTTTCACATTGATGATATTTTATTTCATAGCAAATAAGGCCAAAAACAGTTGGTATGGAGATTTCGAAGAATACAAGTACAATTTTATCGCATAACTAATACAAATAAAGAGCAAAGGCACTGCATTTATCTCTTTATGAAATAAAATCTGCGATGAATCCTCTGATATATTTCATTGTCATTTGATCTGATAACATTTGTAAAACTAGAATTCTACATGTTAATAATCGTATTCCAATATCTGTGGAAATAAGCCGAAATGAAAGCTCTATCGGACATAAATTGACGCCCATTTAAAATTTAAAGCTTAGCTTTATTTTTCTCCACCCAAACCATCTCCAACCCCGAGCACAACAACACTACCATTGTCACCTTTGTCAAAGTCAACGCAAACTAACCACTCCTGGTAAACATCCAAGAGATTAACTCCAGAAATCAATACTTTTAGATTAAAATACAATGTTTATACTTCGTGTAGGTTTCATTTATATTGTATATAACTGAGGCAGATGGCAGAGTGACACGAGATGAGAGTCAAAGGCTAAAATTCCCATTTAGGGTTTCAATGTCTACAAACATAAAACTTCGGATTAGTATTGTGTACTTGAAGTATGTACCAAAGTGCGTTTTTTACAATTTGATTTTTGGGTAATTATCACAAATAACTTAACGTACAACTTCTAGATTTTAGAATGGTCAAATGCAGCATAAAAAATACTCCGTTTAAATTTTACAACAATATAACTATTGGTCATGTTGAATACTTCAAAGTTTAACTTCAAAAATCTCCAAATGTAGTGTTGTGCTTCACAGAGTGTCAATCAACACGCATGTGGCTCGACATTTCTGCTATATTAGTATTTTCACATTATTCTTGGCTCATATATCTGACCAGTCCATTTGTTTTGGTCAGTTCCAACTTGTACAGGTACAGCCACGCATCAGAGGGGTTTGCAATGTAGAACAAGAAATGGTATATTGAAAGTAGTCTTATTGGTGTCTGTAGATGCCATGATGGCTTCTATGATAGGATAATTGACATGATAACTTACATGACTTACTTTAAACCTTGACAGCTTGAAATTAACTACATATGTAATCACGCATTGCCAAAATTATCGTGTTGAGGGGCATGAAAGTATGACAACAAGATATTAACACTTTCTGTCAATTTAAACCGGTACATATACCTGCAGGACTTTGAAATCAATACAGGTTTCTGGCCCTAGCATCGTGTTTCCAGTGCCACGTCCTACAAAAAAAATAGTAATGACAAATTTAAAATTTATTTCTGACTATATTTATGCATCTGTGTCTTTCACAAACTGGTAAAAAAATGATGGCTGCTTTAGGATCGAGAAGGATTAAAATTTAAGAGTTTGCAAAGATTTTCCTTTCAATACGGACTTTCTCTTCACAGGCTTTTTTCGGAGCAGTCTTTACGGATACACCTATTCACTTTTACCCGATGTTTGGAAACGTGCCTGGTGCTGTGCTGCACGCTTCGATTTAAAAGTTAATATTAGTTTTCTGTCCATTGGTCATGAGTCAAAGAACAAAGCACCATGTTTGGTTGCCATGGACACTATTTATAAAACAACAATTTAATTGAGGTAATTTGTGTGTGTCAATCAACCAAATCAACTATGGGAAACTAAATTGGTCGTGGGAGAGAGAAAGAGAGAGAGGGAGTGAGAGAGAATTGACAGATAGACCGACAGACAGACAAACCGACAAGGAGATTGCAAAAATAATAAATCATAGACCATTCTAAATAAGTCATATTAAATTGTTAAGAAACTGAATATACATATCGGTGAACACGTTACACAAAATACGTAAATTTTAGTAGAAATCTAGTCGACGGCCTTTTACCAACAGAGATAATATCTTCCTTGATTGCCACAATTGCTACTACACTGATCCTGTCTTTAGTACAATACAAGGAAGTTCTGCAAGTGTAGTAGAAATAAATTTTCCTGAGCTACCGCTTCGAAATCAAATATTTATGACAGGAATTATTTGGTACTTTTACAAAAAATTACGTAGATGTTTTGTTGATTGGCGTTTGCTTGTTTACATTTTGTTATTTTCCTGACTGTTATTTCTGGATGTAGCTGTATGTTCAGCTTTTATTTAAAACACAACAAAACAAAACGTGAAATCAGCAGAATCATAAATAGTACAGTGCAGGAAATTGACATTGAGTGCAGTAGAAAGGGAATTCCTGTTTTATTGCCTTATCATCAATTATTTACAACAGGAATCATTGGGCATTGCTACAGGATTTGTCAGACATTACATTAGATTCCTGAGAGGACATTCGCCTTTATTTGTTGCATTGCTTCTGACAATTGTGTACGTACTTTTCTTACACAATTGGCAGAAACAATATGACATAACAAAAAACATATAATTGATGAAACAGAAATTTAAAAAAGAGGTTTTCAAAAATAAAGTATCAACTAAAAATCCCCAACTTGACACGTCTTGAATAAATACCGAAGAACTTTTGTACAGATCATTTGCTAATTACTTGTTTCAAAGTATTTTTTAATTGCTTTACATCATGTTGCTATGAAAACAGTGGCAAATACTTACAAATACAATTTTTTCAGATGCAGCTCTCAAAAAGAAACTAAGCGACAACTCTGTTCACATGGCAAGATACCGCCCCATGTACGGTTTGCACCTTGTGCCATAAACCGCTTGAAGAAATTGTACATTACTTGTTCCAATGCCTTGGGGTCATGCCATTCAGTTAGAGATTTATAATAAATCAAATTGACATATTTATACTGTGATGTACTGTAAAAAGTTGCCTAAATATGCATCCCTCCTGGTCAGTGTCTCTGTGTCTACGAAGAACCTGTTACTCTATCTATTCTTCTATTGAATATAAACAATAAGAACAATGTACAGAGAGACTTGAACTGTCCTTTGTGCAATACATCAACTTAAATAATATGGCAGTATTGGGCAACTGGCAACTTTCATTTTTATTTTAATGGATCAAATTTCCTAAAATACCAGCTATAAATCCACAATAAAAATAAAAACAAAAAGATCTAACTAACAATTTGTATGGACAAACCAGGACAAGTGCTAAGTTAACAAGTTGATGCTTTGTTACCAAGTGACTCCTGGAATGGGGGGAAAAAACAGGAAAATGTATTGGTCTAATTGTAGGACAAGTAAAACTGATTTTCAAGCTACTTTCCCTGGAAATAGATATGTCAAGGGAATGATATGTAATTATTTAATAAGGGATGACACTCAGCACTATATAGGGGCAATGATTTGTTCGTGAACCGAGTTTGGTCACGTCACTTAAGACAGCTAGCTTTCCCGCTAATGGCCACGAGCAAACATGAACAGGAAAAGAAATATCTCCCTCGAGGTTGCTCGCGTCATAAAAATTTCAACGCTTTTCTTTCCGCGAGAAGAGATTTGAAATGCGGCGAACTAAGCGATTACAAGGTGCCAACTCAAAGCTTACTTAGACACTACACGTTTCCTTTTTTTGTCAGAGAAAAAATGTTTATAAAGTGAACTTTACAGCGTAAAATCTGAGGAAGGACGAGGACAAATAGCGTGCATTGATTGCCATAGTTAAATGAGCTAAATACTCAACACAAAATCGTCTATTTAGAACAAATTTGTGTAATATTTGATTTCGTTAATTGTCCACACCTCAAGACTTGTGAATGAGAATTTTGGGAACATTAAAATTTACTTTGTGTCTTTTACAAAACAGCACGAAATTCTATTGTTGGCAAAATGCAGAATCATGAATGAACATTCCCTCCAGTCACTAAAATTTATCGTTTCCCATTGTTTTAATTCAAATTATTTGAGTCCGGTCGGTGGAAATGCGTCAGGACTAAGCGGATGTGACCCTTGCGCAAATCTCCGGGGAGAGCTTGAGATGATTTGCTTGCCCACTGACTTGGATGACTCTCCATGTCAGGTTAGGTATCACAGGTATGCCGGGTCGAAAGGTCCTTGCCAAGGTCTATATTTCCCATGTTACATTGTCTATATTTGCGCTGGGGGATTATGAAGGTATTTTCTTGTTTTTCTGGGGCAAGGTCAGCTCGGGTTACTCTCTGAAAAAATACACAGCGATTTGGCTTATGCATAAGACTATCCAAAACAAAACTTTGGAATTTATTCAGATAAGACATCTTGTGTTTAAAATTGAAATAAAGTACCTCCATATCCCAAAATAGACAGAGAGAGAAATTTCCAGTAGAAATCTGCCAACAGACAAGATTTAGTGGGTCCCAAATGTTATTTTTGGGGAAAAGGGATAACATGCATCCACAAATATTATATCAGTATGATCAGTATCAACAAAGACTAGGTGTAGTTTTCATTTAATTTCTTAATTTTGACTCTGTTTTACGCAGTTTAGGTGTGGTTTTTAATTTAAGAATGAAAATTATTCTTTCACCTAAAGCATTTCTTTTCCTCCAATATGAATCCGCTTTCCACACAATTTCATATTTGTATTTTACACAGCATATGTTCACAAATCAAATATCAGCGCTTTCAAAGTGCGGAATTTGCCAAGCAAATCAAATCTCATCTTTCAAAAATTGCAGACAGACATTAAATTTGAAATGAAAGTCTGGGCTTTTACACATTATCTAGTAATAATACCTCTATGTTACCTTAGTTGTGTACAATTACTATAATACTTATTCTAATGGGCATTTAAATATGAATGCAAAGCCGAAAACGGTTAGAGAATTTCCTCATCAAAGAATTCTTATTGACTTTTATACGAAAGCAATAGTTAGATAATTGAATATCTCCGTCCAATGTTTTGCGATATCAAAAGATGTCGTAAAATCTAATGGTATGAAGACCACTCCCCGTTTGCCTAAACACCAAATTCTTTACGATGCCTCCGGCGAGAAAGTGACCATAAACTTCCAAAGATCATTCATTTCCTTCGGTGTATCAGTATCTATCTCTTCACTGCTCATTGTTTCCGACGCTGATTTCAAGATGTCCATGATATTACAGCCCCCTTTTTCTGGTAATGTGCACCTTCTATTGTCCGGAACATATAAGGCCAACAGGGCCAAGCTGTTCATTTACGCTTTAAAGAGACCCTCACCCTGTCATTTACCTTTTACCGGCATGCTAATTTGCCCTAAGTGTGTCTTTATGGTTTTCAGGTTTTGTATTCGGTTGACTATTGTACCGAGGCGTCGAGGGATAAAAATTTGGCAGCCAAATGTCAGCACTGAGATCAGTGCGTTATGCTAAAAGACCGTTTCAGTCATGGCCTGAAATGAATAAAATTAAAATCTATTGAATTTGGCTTGAGTAACAGTACTTTTAAGACTTTCAATTGGTCATTTAGAATTATCTAGACTTTCAGGTCGATTTAAAATGCAACTTTAAATTCTATGAACATTACAGATTTTGTTCACTTTGTATTTATCGGTATTTATTTTGTACTTATTGTACAAAATCATCCTTCACCTTCAAATTTGAATCGCGGATTAAAGATGTTTTCAAGGTGACAGAGAATTGTATAAATTCATGTTTAGTGATGTTTCAAAAATCGTTGCTATATGGCCTTGAAATTCCAGGATTGCTTGATTGCCTCCTGCTTAACCAGATTTTCTGAGAATTTGTTACCGTGTACATGCATGAAGTATGACACGAAACTTGTAAAAAAAGTGAATGTGAGGATGGAAATAGGACAAAAATATTATAAAATGATAGAAAAGGGTATATTCCCTCAACCTCCTTCCAACACAACACCACAGAATTTAAATATTTCAATTATTTGATCAGAAATTTGGTCAGACTATTCACTTTTTGCACACCTACTACTTGAACTAGGAGTCACGATTAAATTTTGTTGTTTCTAGATCCATGCCACAATACGGATACTGTTTGAATTAACGACGATAAGTCAACAGTAACGTCATTACGTCAACCGAAGATATTCTATTGTACTGTTCTCCTGAATGACAGATTTTCCGTAGAAGTGTGAACAAGACAAAGAGACCAAACAAGGATAGGTGCAGGGGTGATGTAGCTTGACAAATCTCTACCTGGGAAGGTTGAATGAAGTCTTGCCTCATTACCTGTCTCCCTTAACTCCCAAAGTGATGATTACAAGTTCTCATTAGCTACAAGACAATGCTCCTGCACTCATACCAACCCTTTCACTGCAAAGGCAATGACAAAATGTCTAGTGTAGTAGGTGCAACCAAATGATCCAGGTTACTATGCTATTGTTATGCCACTCGAATATCCTAAGGAGTGCTGTACTGAGGAAAAGATTTCAAAAGAATAGATGCATGTACCTGAGAAATTCACAAAGTTCAGAATATACTTTATTTAAGATCTATTGTTTTTTGTTCTCAGTACTTCTATGAAACCATACTGATCATTTGCGACATTAAAAGCACATAAGTATCAAATGTAAGTATCACTTACAAATAAATGACAGTTTCCTTGTTAAAGGAACATAAAAGCATTCACCTAGTTGACAGAGATGGTTTCTTCACCTTGGCAAGTGATCATTCAAACTCCTTTTATGAACACAATTGCATTTTGACCCGGAAAGTGTTAATTAATGACTTATCTAAGTAACAGAATGAAAGAGGTGTCACCTTAACTACTGTCTACAGATGCACCTAACCAGACAACAAAATTATACGCTACATACCCAACCAAATCCACAAATATGCACATAAAGTTGTTATAATTAATAGTTTGTAAGTGTTTCTTAGGGGTATATAGGGCAATAGCATGGATAATAACTGTAGTTGGGTACTTATGACCAAAATTAGAAGACATTACATGAGTTAAGTATACCATACACACCACAATATGGTCAGACTTTGAGTTTAGATTGTGGTTTGATATCAAGAATAAAGGAAGTGGACCAGACTCATGTTACATCACTTTCAGTGCTGATAAAATCAGATAAATTTACTGATACTGAACTAAGATATTACGTTATTTAAAATTCTGTCTGGTAACTTAATTTTGTATCCATTCCTGTTTAATTATAATGGTTTAGTTTGTCTGGTCAGTAAATATTTTAGGATATGATATTTGGTTGTAATTAGACCAAGAAGAAACAAATAAAATTTAAAAAACGGTAATTAACTAAAGCGTACAATTATGTCGTATGTCTCGCTATTTCTTTGTGTATAGTTTGATTAAAACCTTGTTTCAGAAATACTTTGTAGGTTATGTAAAAATGTGAAACATTTGTAGGTTCAATAGGGAAATTCCAACCAGGAGGACGAAACACCTCTTCCTAAAGTTTAAGAGTAATCATCAATTATATGCAATCTGCTATTCTTGACCATAATAGTCAAATGTCATTAGATTCAAAGCATAGTAACGCAAAAATATCAATTCAAAGGTATCTATCAAAACTTTGATTAATGGCCTTACCTAGGGGAAATTTGCAAACAGTTCTTATCAAATATTACACATATTTGTCCACACCACTGGAATCCTCCTAAAATGCCTTAAACGTGTGCCCATCAAAGTTTTAAATTAATGGCAAGTCCTGTTTTGGGGTTTACTTGGAACATATTGCAGCATTGTCGAAGTTTTGAGAAGGTAAGGTTCATTTCAATTCAATTATAGAGGGAGCTTAGCTTTAATAGTTCTTCTTGATGTATAGTGTCAAACGCTTTAATTCAATTAAGGCCTTGCCTGCTTTTGGGCTGGACTGATAGCATCTATTTAATGAATGTACACTCAGTGGAGATGGCAATAGGAAATGAAGGGAAATCAACTGGGTGATTCCTGACTCTGAACATGGTTTACCTATGCAAATTATGGCCATTGTCAAATTCAACACTTGCCCATGATAGTTTTATAGCCCTCTTGTCGGCTCTTTACTAAGTGCTACTTCTACTTCTTGCAATTATTTATCTTTTGTTGTCGTAAAACTTTTGATGTCGTAAAACTTGTGTCTGTATGATTTACAATCTATCTATCAAATCACTTTTACTTCATCTTCAAATAAATGAGCAGGGATGGACTTCTGCAATTGATACGATTCTTCAGAACTTAAGAAGTTTCTGATTTTTTCTTCTCTTTGAAGAATTGTTTAGTGAAATAATGGAGGCTGCACTGAGAATTGTTGTGTACCTGAAAACTTCAAAATATTTTGTAAACATTTACAACTTTGACCTTATGTTGTACTAGTTTGACCACATAATGGTACTATAGTTCAATCTTATTTGCATACTTTTTCTGTTAACGTTTTATGGCAGGCATGTTTTTGTAGTTTCTTAACAACAAAAAAGTGACACAAATGTTTTAGCATATGGCGTGTCCAACCTATGTCGGCAGTGACGAAATTTAACGTTTTCTTGCATAACATTGTTTTAAATTTGGTGTTAAATGGCTAATAGTGTCATTTAGATGCGTCTTCTTATCTTTCAAATCTATCAGTTTGTCTCTACCCATAACGCACAGACAGTCGTATTTTTGAGCTGTACCATGCAAACATTTACGAATTCGTAAATTTCCTGCTGTTATTACCTATCAAACATAATTCGTTCATATCTTCTTCAGTTCACTTCTGCGTCAAAAATAACACTGGAGGTGAGATTCCTATCATTTTGGAACAATAGCGCAACAAAAGCACAGCGTGAAATTCTTTCGTTCTATCCTTTGTTCTCTTAGTTTCCAAAATGATAGGAATTTCAGGAGATGAAATCAATGTGCATCAATCTGATAAAAGGACAATGGTCCCGAACTAAGAGAGTAAGTACTCACAAAAACTATGCCATTTTCTGCGCAAATCCATCCATCAAGAATCGCATGAAACATATTGACAAAATATTGAAGTTGTCTGATTAGAGACAAAATAATGTTGTTTTCTGATCATGTTGAAGTGTCCTGGACCAAGGGGCAGGTTAATTTAGTTTCAACAAATGTCTCGACAAAATCATGCGTATGCATACGGATGAGTACGGATATCAATATTATCCACAAATATCCATCTCTACTACAGATCCAGAATCAAACTCTAAGCAAAACTGAAATCTAGGCCAGTTGAAGTCAGCATTGCAGTTTCATCCAAGAAGGAACGATATGAACCCAATAAATGAAAAATTGTACTCTGGTAGAATTACCAAACCATGAACAGAAAAAAATAATTGTGAAAGGAAAAGTACAACAGAGGATGGCAATTTCGTTCTTTTCTCCATTTTGAAAAGAATAGCAATTAAAGTTGTTCCTCAAACGAAAAGAAAGCGTTCCATTGTTTCCAAAATAATACTTAAATCCTGAGTTCTAAAATTACAAATTGATACATTTTTTATCTTTTCCTCAAAACTGATTTATTTATGTGTAAAATCTAAGGTCCGCAACTAAGTTTTGAATGCGATATTAAAAACGTGTAATCTGCAATAATTAGAGAAAACACAAAAAATAACTGATTGCCAACATGGATAGGAATGGTAGGTAGGTGTTCTGTTATAATAAGAGCTGACGGTAACATATAAGGGTCATAGACAAGTAGACACGCACTATCAGCAACAATTACCATCCAATGTACTCAAGATACCATGGCAGATTGTTGGCTTAATTGCCAAAAAATTGTGCTGTTTCTTTTCTATATTACGTTCAATCGTCCACTTTTTTCGTATCTCCATAGTTTTTACCTTCACACGCAGAGAACAAGTTCAGAGGGTGCAATGTTCGTTCATATTTAATTTTTAGAACAATTGAAATTCAAGGCGCGTGGGATATTATTGTTCACAAAATGAAACAAATATCATGAACTGGTTTCGTAAACGATTTCGGTAGTTGTTCTTTCACGGAAGTACACATTCTGTAATTCTACAACTGAACGTTTTTCCTCTATTAGATTAATTTACCTTTAAGACCATCAGACATTTGTATCGACAAATTGCTTCTAATAATATCTTCAAACTGTATCAAATCAATCTAACATGTTGTCTAACAGCAAACATTAATTGCATCATTACAGTGAATATACGTGGAACCATGTCAGGGTAACACAATACTAATCTATGCCCCAATACATTAAAGTAAAAACAAGTAAATCATGATGTATTTCATCAAATCACTGATGTTGTTATGTAAAAGGAGACCCTGAGGAAAAAAGACGTCGTGATTTCATGTGAGATAATTAGGCAAACTAGGTCGCAAATCCATAATCGAAATAAGCATTATCTTTAAACAAGACTCGGGACATTTGAAGATCAGAAAATATCAGTACAGCCCAATAGCAAACATTGCTAATAGCTCCATTTTACAATTGACAAAGTAAAACAATACAAAGACAATATGCCAAAGGGTGGCCTCGCCAAATGAAAACTCACAGTGGATATGGAAGGGGCAAAAGCTGTAGAATAGTCGTTTTCTGAGGGAATCTACAGATGAGCAAAGTTGTTTTATACATCAGATATTTGACCAAAATCTCTTAAAATTAGCTGGAACAATGTAACATTTTGTAAATTAATAAATTTCGGAATTAAAAATTTCGGAACTTTATCAAACTATTAACAAACGCAAAAGTGAAAAATTTGCTGGAAAATGTGGCAGTAAGGAGAGACAAATTGAATGAATAACATCAAATTTACGTCTTTAATATAGTATTATTAAATGTTTTTAGGCTCAAAATTACCCACTCGGTCGCCAAATTTACATCTCGCGAAAATGTGGTCGCTTGACATTGCGTCGCGCTTTGTGGGAGCGTTACGAGCGGCAAAGTTGAAATGGATACGAGATCAAACATTAGGGTAGCGGCTGCGTAGCTTAGACAGGCAACCGACACCAACACAAGATTCTGTTTACCTTTTCCTTTCCTTCTTCAAATAAGGAGACATGCCCAGGTAGGGTTGGAATTGTCTGAAAAGTAATCCAAAGAAAAGCAATTAAGAAAGGTAAAAATCTTAGTGTAGTAAATTGAAATTACAATATTTAATCCCAAATATATGAGGATAACAACATGGTATTTTCCAATCTATGTGAAACTGGACGTGGTCACGTTTAGAGGAAGATTTCACACCAACTCCTGAAATTCAGTTTTGGCACAACAGACATCGAGAAGCACAGCATGGAATTCTTCTGTCGTTTCTTTGGTTCTAAGTTGACAGGAATTTCAGGAGCTGAAAATTTTAACTGATCTGACCAGTCATAATACATGATACAAACAATAGCAATATGCATAACAATAAGCATGAATTAATATAAAGTTCCTTTTCGTGATAATAGTACAATATCATAAACATAGATTCAACATTGTTTGCGACTGTACAGTATCAAATATATTCGTACCAAACCAGATCATGAAATTCCTATTAAAAGTTAAGCGCCCCGCTGCCATTAGTTCAGCATTAGCACAACATGAAATTCAACTGTTGTTCTAATGCCATGAAATATTTTCCAAAATATCCTACATATTCTGCAGTGAGATTGATTATTGCTTCAGAGATAATCTGTAATCCTTTGGAACAGTCAATGATTAACAATGTTTACATAAATTTCCATACACGGATGGTCGTATCTTGGTCGATGGCAGTTCTCCTCTGCTGAACAGGAGATGGTGTTTACCTTGGTTTCCACAGTCCCTCACATGCCATGTAAACCATATAGACAGATTACCTCGTCTCAAAAGTTCAGCATTTAACTTCAAATAGCATATCAAACGTGTGTCATCCTATTGTCTTTAGTCGAGAATCTCTTTACTTTCCGATAAAGCGAATGAATAAATGAAAGACAAATCTAAATATTGGGATGAATAAGTATCACCTGTGGCAGACTCAATATTTGGAAAACCATGGTAACAGAAAATGGAATAATGATTGAAAAAGTGCCATTGTTTATGTGAATAATTAAAAGAAACAGAAAATTTAAAAAGCAGTTAGGACTAGAGACCTGTGGTGATTCACGGTTCTCTTTTAAGCCCAATTTCAAAAGAAAATGCTCCTATACAAAATATTACATAGATTTATTTTTCTTAACATTTTGCTGTGCATCTCCTTTATTTAGAAATACATTGCATCAAAAATCTCAAGGTGAAGTTGGAGATAATAATTGATTCACATAAACATTGTCAACTTAAAAAACGAAAGAAATGCATTTATTATTATTAGCACATCTATCATGTATAAAGTAATTTATAAAGTAAGATTAAATAAATTTACATCACTAAAATTATGTCCTTAGAATACATAATGTGGATGATAGTGTTTCACAATCCATTTTTTCTTTATTCCCACTAAAACAAACTGCCCATTACATACAAAGCATTTCCATCAAACAGCAAGTACTTTTCCTGGTTCTTAATTTAGGCCATGGTACTTAAGCTTCTCTTTATGGTCACGTAGCTCTATGACCATGTTTAAGGTGTTATGATAGCACATGGGTTAAACAAAGTTCCTATAAACGTCTGGGAAAATGAGTTGCGTCCATGACCACGCATTCATTTGCAGTAACAAATTAATCCACCGCCCTGGAAGATTTTAATTGATCGCAGTTCCTAAAACAATGGCCCGACTGTCAATCCGAGTTAACTTGGGGTTTTGACCATGTTATTGAAAAATTAACCTTAAAATAACATGATGAAATAAACCAGCTCTGAAATACACTTCGTGTACTGGTGTATATTCATTTTTCACCCTTTTAATCTAGGAAAAATGATAAAAGGAAAGGCAACAACTTATACTTTTAAAAAAGTGCAAGTATACAGAGCGGAAAAAAGTGAGACTTTCCAATTTAGGATAACATAGTATGATCTCACCAAAGAATACATACTGTAAATCATAATTCCTTAAAACACATTCTTCTTGCCTTTGAATGGCAGCGCTGGATATGATAAGAAATGACAGTAACATGTAAGGGTCAGGGGCAAATAGACATGTTCTTCAACAGCAATTTTCTTTGACTTGTTTCGAGTAATCAATCGTGGCATTGATAAATCCTACTTATGGATCAGAGGCTGGAGATCCCTATCATTTATTTACATTGTATTGTTCCACTAGTGGATGTGTATTAGCTTTGTTCTCCTTTTCTGTCTGCTCTCAGAACAATGAACCGAATATATTCTAACGAAAACGCACAGAATTTGCTTTTTCAGTGTGCAAATTGGCATTGTTCGCGTCCACTGAAGTATTATTTTGTCAAAATTGTAAGTAAATTGAACATGAAAAAAAAATTAAATAAAAAACTTTGATTTCTCCGATATTACTCTGAGATAAATTTTCTTTCGCACCCCTATGTCGTTAGCTGAAATACAGTAGATGAATCTCTGTGACTGTATTTAGTACACATTGGTCTGGAATGACTGCGGTTTTTTATTCTTAGAATGCAGCTTTAAATTCACAATATTTCATTATCCCTAACGCCAAATTGAATGATTAAAAGTGGACAGATTCACATTTGTTCTATTCGTGGATAAGCAAAACGTAAGGCAAAAGTTGACCAAGTGCAATAAATTAACACCTAAAATGACTTTATTATGACACAATCTGTATAATGACGTAGTATTAGTCTCCGTTAATTATAAAATGATCTGTACTAGTTTGATGGAGAGTTTTCGGCGCCATGGAGGTAAAGACAAACCCACACTGCAAACAATGGACGAGTACATGTCTTAGTAATTATTGCATTTATTTCCCTTCAAATATAAATATATGTCTCAACTTCAGTGCATTGCATATTAATAACAAAAAAACAAAATAATTTCTTAATTAAGGGTTAAAAGTTTTTTTATGATAGTTTCCGCTATTTTTGATAGCTATTTTTAGAAAAACAAGGCAATATGTAGTTTAGGAAAAAAATCAGGTTTCTTGCCATTCATGACAAACCACAACTGTCTTTGTTAATTATACACTGTTCAGTGCCAAATCCAGAGCAAAAACTCATCTCTATTAAATTGCGTGCAATTAGGGAGCAGTTCTTACGGAGGAAATCCTCAGATAAACAATGAAGGATCCCTAACATAAAGCCTGGGTACACAATTGACGAGAAGTCTCGCCAAAGACGTGATCTCATTTCTGTTCGGTAACTTCTTCCCTCGCTTCACAAATTAGATGAAAAATATTTCATAACTTTGCCAATGTCTCCATGCCTGCCTGCCTGCATGGCTTGTTGGTCCATCTCTCTCGCTCTAATTTAAAAAGCAAAGGACCCTCTCTCTCAAACACAAAGCTTACAGTGATGGGTTTTTCAATTTTGACGCGGAAAACAAGCATTGATCGGCGACAAGGCAGGGATGGGAGCCTCGCCAGACTGGCATCAAAATGCAAACATTGAAAAAGATAGGGTTACAGCGCATACAGGCATTATCAGACTTCAACACCATAGAGGAATATGCCTTCATAGTACTACAGCATAGGGACATTTGCACGGTTAAAATACTTAAATTTCTTGTCCAAGTGACTGACAGGTTTTAACTGGTAGTCTGTGTAAAGTTTAAACAACTCTTTGACTCGGGTCAGTCAAGATATCTGGTATCAGCAATAAAAAGGCTCGAATTGTGGAAACGTAGAACGTACCGGATTCAATGGTCCAAACCTTGAATATGTGCCATGGAGATGTTATGGATACAGTCATATTCAATGGACAAGTGTAAACTTAAGAAATGACAATTGGATGTTCATTCCAATTGGAAACAATAGAAATTCGTATCAGTGCCTTTAACGGTAACAACAGCAACACAACATGAACATCTGTTGTGGAATAACACCATCTACCACATATTGCGAACATATAACCATAGGGGAATTGGTGAAATATGTATATCCATCATCCGAAAACATACATTGTAATTCATTTAGCCATTTCAGCATGAGTGGACATGAAGTGATCAACATGTATTCAACGAAGTTTTGATCTTATTAATGAACCATCTAAGTACCTCACATGAATCTTAAACGTTGTGAACAATACTAAGACCACAAAGCACCAAAAATGGAAAGACACCGTAATTGGAAGTGAACTAATAAAAGCTCTACCACAGACACTTATGTAGGTCGCAAGAACCGTTCACAAAGCTGTCATTGTGTCCAACAAAGTTTAATATCTTTTCTCACACAATGCTTTTCCCCACTTGTCTAGGCTGCAGATGTTTAACACTTGTGCTCTTCATATTCTCTTCCACTTTTTATTATCCTTTTATTTCATTTTTTCTTGCTATGGAAGAGCACTTAATGTATGTGTGATTTTTTGTTTCGAGTTCATACAGGAAACGCTTTGAATGTTAGAAACCTTCTGGTTAACAAATCGCTTGAAAGAACAAACCGTTAGGAGCGAGATTAGACATAGTGTTTCCAAGAACGACAGCAACAACAACAACAACAACAGCGGTGACAACAATAATAAAAATTGTACGTGTATGCATACATAAAGACCTCCACAACAGACAGACAGATAGACAGACAGACAGACAGTCAGATAGACAGACAGACAGACAGACATACACACACACAGATTCATGAATGACTAAATTATACTCAAAGGACTTTAGGAGTCGGTTCGTACGCTAGATTGTTGCAAGATCAACGTTCTCGTTTCTAACATCTGAACCTCTGCTCATTGTTTTGACGTATTTATCCTGAAGGAGCACGACTCTTACCGAGAGTGACATTTGCCATGTTTGTGTATTTGTGGGTGCACAATGATATTGTAGTAACCCTCATTCTGAACTTCAAATATGGGTTTGATGAAGGTTTCAACTGAGACAGTGCCTACATCTGACAACTTATATCATTCTTATTTCAATATGTGAGATATGTGAGGAGAATTAATTTCTTGCAAAATTGGCTTTGCCAGAGCCTTTGTAGTTGTCTCAGAGTGCTGGGGGCTGCAGGGGCTACCAGGGGAGGCAACCCCTCCCCTTGCTTGTTAGCGCTCTTAGGTGGGTGTAACACAGGCCACAGGGGTCTGGGCCTGGTCCTTCCCGGGCTAAATTCCATGTCCCGCAGTCTTTGCAGGTTCTATGGGCTTTTGCCCAGCTGAGGTGCCCTCGAGTTTGGCCGGGTCCCGCCCTGGCGGGCAAACAGGCATTCCAATGGGCCTCATTAGGCTCTCCGGAGAGACAGCCCATCCCAACCAACCAACCGACCGACCATTCCAGGGTTCCACTTCAACTATGGGACGCTGCTCAATTATGAGACGCAATCCAATTACTGTCCACAAGATGCCAAATTATAGTATAATAGATTTTAAATAGGATTTCAGCATGCCTTTCAAACAGAGTTACGGATTCCCCTGGTGGCATGTTCCTCTATAATTTGCCCTGTAGTTACTCATGGACATGTAACCACTGTGCTCAAGTGGAGAACATCTCACAATGCAGAATGAGCTAAACAAATATGATTACATCGCAACATGCTGGATTTGGATATCAGTTAAGGGCAATACAAACTTCAAAATAAAATATCATGTTAGACATTGAGTAACTTGGCATCGGTCACACGGCAGCTTAAAATGTATCAGTGCTTTGAAAATGCTTTCATACTGTGAAATACAATTATGAGCTGTCACAAAAATAGAAGAAGCTTCAATAGGAATCGCCCAAATAATTGTGACGACAGAGAAAGATAATGAAGGTTCATGATCATATTTTTTTCATTTTCTGCACGTGCAGATATTTGTATGCCATATTTGGAGTGACTCTTTTCCCAGTGAAGTTCCAACCTCAAAGAGATATTCTTTCTGCACTTGTTAGTCAAACTTTTGTTTTGAAGACAAAATCTCGTACCCTCCTCCTTACCCAAGCGAAAGCCAGATTACTGTCTTTGAAAACATTACACGAGACGTATCAACTTGTTTTCCCTTGCACTCTATTGAATATATGGCCTGCTTTAACATTACTATTCAAAACTGCAAGGCCACAAATTTAATTAGTCACATCTGTATTGCCGACCATAAATAATATAGATACAGTGCAGTATTTTTTACAGGCCTAAGTTTCATTTTGTTCATCAAAGGGAATTACAGTACACAATCCTTTTGTGGTGAAATGTTACTGGAGTAAAAGTCATGACATTAACAAAGAGAACATATGTACCATACCATGTTGCAGGACTATTAGTAATCACTCATATTATGAAACGCTCCAGCCTAATGACATTTTAATGTCTCCAGTCAATTCCTGAGTATTGTTTCGTTACATCACCATCGCGTCACTATGACGTCATAATGAAGTTAACACATTTAGAAGGACAGCTGGTAAATTTGTGTCAATTTTCACTCCTTCCTCAATTAGGAATTTCCTTTTAAGGTTTTTGATAGTTTGATTAATTGCTAAAAAATTGCATCTAACTGCCATTTTGGGTTTGAAATGGAAAACATAGACTCTATGTAATTTGCACGAACCAAGACAATGAGTCCATAGATATCTTCAATTGCTTCAAATAAAAGTGTACAAAAATAAGCTTCTTTTATTGCAGCTATCGCAGCTAAGATAAAGGCGCTAACAGGTGGTCTGAACGACGGCGAAATACATAGTACAACGTTGGCTTGGTCGTTCCTATTAATTTGACAACATAAAGGGAAAAATATCCCACTCTGTACCATTAACGCCAATATCTCCCCCCCCCAAGAAAACACTGTGAACTTCTATTGTTCCAAAATTACTTAAATTGTCATTCTCTGATCATAGTATATTTGAGATTTTTATCTGTGAGTAGCATGGCGCAATCTGTGTGAACAGAATGAGCTGCACGTCGTAGCGGATATGTTTTATTTCCTGTCCTATTTCCTGTCATTATGGTGAAGCTATGCGGCAGAAACTGGACAGGACTCTTATTGACAGATTTTGTTTTAACAAAAGATACACCAAAGGAAATGTATCATTATTTTTCGACTTCCAGACGATCTATGCGCAAATTTCGTTCAACAAAAGCCGTAACTCGTTGCCTCACAATTAGCTTGCGCTTTAGGAAGCATTTCTTTACATGTCTGGCAATTTCAAAATTGGACGTGTTCACATTCTCAATGCCTTCTAAACAAAGATGAATGCTTCGGGTATTTTGGGGTCGTTAATTATAACATAATTAAGAAAGATTAATAGGCTGACCCAGTTTTGACATGCAGACAGATTTTTAATAACTGTTGACTTGTACATGTATAGTTCAAGTGTGCAGAAGGAATCTCAGCTTGTGAGGAAATGTTCGTTAGTGAAACATTTTACAAGTATTTTATTTTCGCGAAAATTTAATTAAATGCGAAGCCAACCAATTAAATGTCATTTACCCTAATACTGTTGGATTCCTTAAAATGTAGATCTAATCACGAAATCTTCTTGGACAACACATTTAATGGTAGACTTCAAGATTTTCAATGTTCTATTGACACATTCAACATAACTGAAATCACAACTAAAGCAAATCACAATGTTTTACAATAGTTCCATCGGCACTGTTCATTGCCCAGGAAACCCCTTCACCAAATGACAAGTGCTCTTACAGCTCCTCAATGCTGATCTTGGGACTTCTTTTCTTTGGTCAAAGACTATTAAGCACTGGAGATTTACAATGTTATTATTGGCTGTGCTATTTTAGACAACATGGTGTGGTATTTGACAGTTATTTTAAGGAATTATCATGGTTAACAGTATTTGGTGAATGTTTTACATGGAAATATAAACATACTATTTCATAAAAAGTCTCTAGCAGGTGCGAACAGACATAAAAGAAGCAAGCAAGAAATCTGTGCGTGCGTGCGTATGTGGTGAGTGAGTGTGTTTTCGTAACTAATTATGAGACAGACAGACAGACAGACCGAACAAAAAATGTATGGTCTCCAATTGAAAACAAACATTATTTACAAACATTCCATGTTAAAAACTATTACTGAACCATTTATTTCGATTTATCACACAGCTGTGAGCATATCATATGTTGCATGAAATTACAATAACGAGTAAAGTGAGGCACCAAGGCAGGTTGCGTGTTTGCTCAATTCCCCCGACTCTTACACTTTGATCTGCTGCAATTGATTTCCCCTTAAAATGTCCCGGTCAGGGAATTGAGTAAGACACGCAAATCCAGATATCAAAACATGCCCCGTTCCAGTGGCGGCTTGCAAGTTTATGAGATGGCAACAAAGCAAGAAGCAATGAGTGAAACTATTATGTAAAAGTACAATTAGGTATTTACAGATTGGTAGATGGGTTAATATTTTTCGAAAACTTAAGACTCACTGACTTTCCATACGCGAACATGCGAGAAACCGTCACAATGTAGTTCTAGCATTGGACAAGATGGACAACGTCCTTAAGAATAGTTTACGGCATAACTGCCCAGCTGCCGTCTGCATGTTATCATTTGCGACAGAATCACCACATGTAATTAATTATCACACCTTCGAACACAATATAATATTGTGATTTGGGTTTGTTTTTTTCATTTGGAATAATTTGGTCTTTTTTTCTCTCAACAACCATTTTCAATTACATGAAATATTTTTCGACGCCACTAATCAAATTACAGGTGTCACACTAGTAGTCGTAAGAGGTACTCATTTCCATAAGATAAATAAAAATTTACTAATCTGTATCAATAGAATCTATTATTCTTATGGTCAAACACAAAGTCTTATGGCAACCAAGATCATTGTTTAAAATGTCTTCAAAATTTGTTTCCATTTCTCTCCTCCTCCGCCTCCTGCCTATTTCTCCCTGGGGACAATATTGAGGGTTCTTGGATCTAGATGATCCCTGTACACAGTACCGTATTGAGTCAGAGGATTAGCCGACAATCTGTCAGATTTGGGCCAAAAATGACAGATCTATTTCTCAACAATGGTCCATAAGAGAGAGAAACAAACCCAGGCCTGGCGCACGCCAGCCTCTGTAAGCCTCCTGATGTCTGACTGCCATGAAGGGAGAGCACCTACAGGGGGTTTGTTTTACAAATGTTTCATATAATTGATACTAAATATGTATTTTGCACAACACCAGTTGTAGCATCTAGGATTTGGAGGGTTTTTTTCGTGAAATACACCTATTTCCCAGCGCTAATCATCCGTATCTTGTCCATGTCAATATGTATGTATCATTGCCATGTCTGGACAGTTATCATGTTTTAGAGAAACTTTCCACAAAAACCTGTCCTGTCCTGTTTTATTTTTAAACTTTTAGTTTCAGGTACGGCCATGATGATTCTGAGAATCCTGTTTAGAGATGGACTATATTGCTATTTGGCATACTGATGGATGGAATTTTTACGTCACGGATTGTACCAAGACCATGCAGTCACACCGATCATAGCTACACTAAAGTACATTTTCTTTTTCATCTCCATCCTTGATCCTGGATCCCCATTACTCACGACTGAGCCACCCCCCTTATTTCTCCCGTTCATAATATCTCCATCTATGACGGGGCCTGCGATGATGAATTGCTCATTTTGTTGGGGAAGAGTCCGCGTCAATTGTTCTAAATTCGATAAATTGCCATCACCATCAGTTTAGTCGTATTATCGGCATTCATTAATGTCTTATGCAATCAAAGACTTGCGATGACAAACTCCCTCTAATAGGGGCTTCTCTAAAGAGATTATTTTCCGTTATCTCTCATTGATAATATCTATACAGGTTTGCTACTGTTTTCCAGAAACTGTCAAGATCTGATTCATTTTTGTTTTCCTTGGCAAACAATTGCGTAATCCTAACAAATACGATATGTATCTTATCAATTATATCCTTCATAAAAACCATTTCGATGTTATTGAATAGTTTTTAAATTAGATTTTTATTATGATACATTGAATAAAAAAACCTTCAAATTTGGCCTCCGCTTTTTAACTGTTCGTTGTTAAACAACATTTGTGAAAATATGTATTGAAGTATCTTTATTCCTTTGTATGTTATTTTTTTACCTTAACGGGCATTAAGAAAATATAGACCACCACAGATACATGAATGACACCAACAATTGGCAACATGGCACTACTATAGAATTGAAATTAAATTTTTCAATTAAAGCTGCATTTTCTGCATGCAAACTTTGAGAAGCACAGCTTCAATGTGAAAAAAGCTGCGCATGCAGATTAAGGATGCTGCATAGTTTCGCACCAATTTATTCTCCAAAAAACCTCAAGTTGTAACAACTAAACAGCAATTTTGACGAGAGCTAATGACAGAAAGAAGCCAATTATCCGAGCCTCTTGCGATCCAGCGAAATATTGCTAATTAATTTGTTATTAGTCGAATTAGTCATCGCTGAAACTGCAATTTATGGCCCTAAATGGCGGCTGGCGGTGAAATCTGCGCGCCCTTTTTATGTCATTAGTTTCGCATTTGTTTTTTAGTTTCACACGAGCTGTGACAAATGGAGATAAAGAAACGTGGTGATAATGAAGGCACCACTGGTTTATTTGTTACAAAATGGTGGAAAGCTTGTAGGAGGAAAGACATGCCAGCTACATGTTTTTAAACGAATTTGTATATTGAGAAATGTTTTAGGCAAGGTTTCTTTACTTTTCCCGACAAAACCTTGAATCACTAACAACTTATTAGTATTATCGCAATTATGCTTATGTTCGAGTTAAAGGAACAGTGTGAAACACTATTATTCGCTTTTGCTGACTTAATAGTTGAATAATGTAAAACGAAGGTACCTAGAAATAAGATAAAAAGAGTATCTATTATTTCATGTGGAAGCAGATAGAAGTTTTGTTTCAAGGATAGGACATGTTGGCGGCAAAAAAAGGCACAGCTGCTCAATATAAAATTAAAATGATAAGGTTAAACTACACCGAGAAACAGCTGGAATTGAAGCAATATTTTAATGATATATTAGTTAAACACGTCTGTATTAACAAAAGAGACTCATACTAATTATGCGGCTAATCTATGTAGGATGGTTCGCGTGTGTACTTCAGTTTGAATGTCTGTAAATATCTAGCACTGTAAATGATAAAACAAGAGATATCAAACAAGAAATCGGTAACTTCAGGACATCAAACATTGAAAACGATGATGAAATTTAAAGACCCTAAATTTTCTCTGTATTTTAGTTTGACAAACGTGTAAGGGCATATTAAACCAACGATGCTTTGTCTCTGCTCTTACACAGCACAAAATGCAATGTGACAGACTAATGTGTAGGTATCAGGCATTACATATAAGGGTACGGGACCCTTTCATCTAAAACTGTGTGAAAATTGTGCGATTACTGCGCTCGGAAAGTGATTGAAGTATGATATTATTTACCCTGTACATGCCATTCACTACAACCCTGTAATTTGTGGCTGATTTCCCAAAGATTCCGATCAGATCTAAAGCCCAAGCCAGAACCAAGTTCGTGATCCCGCTTTGATTGGAAATTAAAAAGCAATTTGAAACAATAACCATAGCTTTGTACAGGAGTGCACGGGGTGAGCGATATTGCGTGACCAACCAATAAGCGACGCTGTAATAGAGAGTGCGTGACTACTTTACAGGAACGCACCATGTTTTACACCATGCCTTCTAGGTGGTCCTTTGAAAGCATTATTACCCTCAAATTCTCTCCATATGTGTTAACATAGTTCTAAGCCCTGAACACTATTTACCTTTTCACCATTTGACATGTTTTGTTAATTTTGTAACCTAACCTGAGCTGATCCCAGTAATGGAGATAGCATCAATTCAGCTGGCAACTGGTAAATGACATAATACTGCTATCAATATACTGCTAATTATCATAAATTTACATGAAAGTGAAGATAAGAGAACTGGTGGCACGTGCTACTGTCCTATATCTGCTGGTGTTTTTGCATGAATGCCCCACACAGTAAGCAGCACATGTAAACAGTTAAGACCTGATGTCAAACCTCGTACACGTAAGAATAGCTAATAATTATACTCACTAAACGGTGCAACAGCTTTTTGTAAACACCAACTAGCACCAAACCTATCTGGACATTTGCACTCTTTGGTTGTCAGTTCTTACTTATCTCAGGACCAAAGTAGTGCATGCTTGTTACAATGAATGGAAGTGGGTAAATATGCTGGCGATTAAAATTCTGGCTAAACTATTGATATGTACATGAAGGCTGGACAAAAACTGGGCTGAATAGATAACTGGATATCTTAATCAACATTTTATTCAGATTATTAATTACTTATGATCAGTAATAAGCGTGGTAAAGTTCTGCAGGTCGAAAGATGAACTATGTCAGATTGTGATCTTACTGTTTAAAGCCACAGGTGAAATTCTTGTGTAACTTAAGATACATTAAATTGCCCATATTTCCTTAAATAGTAACACATTTATTATTATTAACGGACAATTTCTCGAAGATGAATTGTCAAAATATTTAATTGCATTGAATGTACATTTGCACAACTTATCAAAATATGCATTTCTGACACAGTTTTCTGTATGATACTCTGTAGGGAGCAGTTAGAAGCTCACAACGTTTAACGTCTGAAATAAATATTTCTAGACACTCAATGAAATATAAACTATTGCGTTCCCAATTTTTAGAGTTCTGTAACTAAAATTATTGTTACATGTAATGTGTACATCCATCAATGATATATAGACAGGAGATGAATGGAAAGTAGATGTAATTGAAGACATTCTATTGTCTACAATACAACTTAGGACAGAAGGATAGATGAGATGAACATTGCGGACATAGAAATTATCATCAAAGCGATTTCCATCACACCTGTTTTCTAATTACCACTTTGCATTGTAGGTCGTTACAACGCCATCAGCTTGTTTTACCATTCACCAGTGGTTACTGTATGGCCCTTTTCAATCTACAACAAGTAGGTAGCCTATTCCGTATAGAGAAGGTGCTGCTAAGTTGAAACAGCTGACTCTGGTCTTTTGTTCTATTCCACTGAGGCAATCTATAACCTGATAATAGAAGACAACAAGCAGGTTGAAGTCCCGTTTCAAATATAGATCAATATTGTTGAAAAATGTCCTAAAGCAGCAAATGAGAAATGGGATGAAATGTACTTTTCAAAGCAGTTTCTTCTGTAAAGAGTTACCGTTCCTTTGTAATTTGGAAACATGTGTCATTTCAGACACTTAATCACTTAATCAATACGTCGAGTATCTTATGTTTCTTGTGGTAGGCATCGTGAGAAAACAAGATATCTTTAAATATCTGAAAACTAAAGAGAGAACAAATAACACAGATACAAGGAAAACCCTCTGCAAAGCCTAGCTTCTAAGCTAAACAATATGGAAACGGAAGGTATAATCGTTATTCACAAAATACTTGATACTAACACATCACTTACAAGTCCAATTGAATAGAATAAAAAGTAGAAAAGTTTTGTATTTCTCATTTCGTGTTGTATCCACAGACTAAATACGCTGTAATAAAATTAGTTGATAATAGGAGACCAAATTTGTCAAATGTTCATCATAATCAGTATCTGTATATTGCACCGAAAGAAACCACTCACATCTTACTACAATTGCCCGAATATTTCTAAAGCTAAATTCTAACGAATAAACGCTCTGTCCTTTTTTTTGCTAAAGAATCCCATAAACGGCAAAGAAGAGTCGCCAATATCGTCGCTTGATAACACTACAAACTGAGCAGTATAGTCCTGTGATAAGATTAAGTGGGATCTATTAGGAAATGTAGCTATGATAATGAGTAGTGCTTGGGGGATACACGAAGCAGTAGCACATTAAGGATGAAGATAGCTCCCATAAACAGATTGATATTGATATATTAAGGGTGGGAAATACTGGCTTTCAGGGCTTATTGATGAAGGGGGCATTTTCCCTTAAAGTTGACAAATGTTGTCGAAGTGCAATGAAATGTACTGTGCTGGTGCAATGAAATTATGAAATATGTTGTGTATTACTGTAGATGGACTCGTAGGAAAGACAAAACTGTATCTGTAACAGACAAAATTATTCAGTAACTTAAGCTGCTAAACAGATTGACACTTCTAATTAAATATGTACTGATTTTTTTTAGACCAGAAGAATTTAAACTACTGGAAAAAACATGGGAAAAACTTTACATGTTTTAACAATTTCAATATATTGTGTGCTAATTTGCTACAATTTTGCAGTTCAGAAGATACCTCTTCTCAATCATTCACAGAAATAGTCCCCCTTGTTTCCATTATGTCCTTACACAGACCACTAGCTGGCTGGGTGGTGATGGCCAGTTAGCCATAACTGTTTGGGTGGACTCTCAGTTGGTGAGGCTATTTTGGCAGATGTACTGGTTTTACTGGAGCATGTGTGAGATGTGATGGGCCCAACACCTTGGGGACATCCAGGGGATGTCTCATAATAGTCAAGTGTTACACACGGGCCTAAGGGACATTGAGGGGACTGTATCACAATAATCAAGTGTTACACAGAGGCAAAAACAATAACAAGAGTCACCAGCTGGACTTGTGTTGTCTTGGAAACAGTGACCAAGCTTGGTGACAAGTTATCAAAATATTATCAGTAAAATTACACATGGACAGTTGCAGAGAAACTGGAATTGACCATCTACTCTTGGTATCACCATAACAACGATGAGGCTTGTATTGTAACAAATAAAGGCTGGGATAATTTTCCGTTAAATATACCCACATCCTCATATCTAACATCAGATAAGGGTCCAATGCTTGTAGATTTTTAAATGTTCCAAATAGGAACATGTCCAAGACACGACTACTCAAATGATTCATACAGATTACAACATCTGGTATTACCTGTTTGCAATTTGCAATATAATAAGTAGGTAATAAGCAATAAGTGAAAACAGATGGCTGCAGTGTACTGGCTTTGATTCAGTCCCCATGTGTTGACTTGTGCCAAGACGTAGACCCAGGAAACCCTTATGGCAGTGCTTAGGAATTTGACATTGCCACTTAAGGTGCTTTATGTGTATTGTCATTGCTTTCTATATGTAGCATTAAGCAGTTATCAATTGGTTTAGGAACGGTATGATTCACTGTAAGCCTTAAAGGGTCCAGGTAAAAATGACAAAAAATCCCAGATGATCTTCATGTTTGGACCCGTTCCAACGTGCTGTGTTTTGGCTGTCAGGCCATTTATAGCATGTAGCTATCAGCAAATGGTGTGTTAGCACAGTAGAATGAATTTGTACACCTCTTTTGGGGCCTAAAAGCCAAGTTTACTTTCCAAATCCAATTATTGCTCGTTTAGGACTTGGAGATTTTCTGAAGTTTTAAACAGCACAAAACCAATATTGAAGTTAGTGCCAAATAAATATTTTGGAATGGATGGCAGGCTAACATTTCTAATGAATGTGGTTGTGAAAAGGATCTAGATTGATTACCTGACATTATTTTTACCATGGAACCATTAAACTCCCACCATTCTCCATTTACACTGCCTTAATTCCTTTTCTTTTATGTCTTTACTGACAATGTTCTTTCTTCTTGTGGGAAATTTCTTTCATAATTTATTGTCAAATTTGTGACATTTATATTGTTTTTATTTTAATATTTATGGATCTTGTTGAAAGACAATGGATTCTATCTCTTTGGTTTATGGCTGTAAACAAACTGCATGTAATCCCATTTTGCGCAAGAATATAGACTTTGATAATTGATAATTCTTTGGGCGCTACCAAAATGATATGGCATACATTTCAAGGTGATTTAGTATACCTGAAAGATACGTACTTTTCACAATAACATGCCTTTCTTTAATATTCTTTTATTTCACAATTGTTTTCAGGTAGGTACTCGAGTATCATCACTCGTACACCAGTGACCATACTATTCCCATTAGTCAAGAATTTATGAGCAATGTAATTTAAAGTTACATCGATATATACATTTATTGTAAACATGCCCAAATAGTACATACAATCTGGGTAAGTTTTTGTGTCCTGAAATTTGTCTAAGAACAACTGATACACATACATTACTTTTTGTAAGAAATTCATTTCCGGAAGCCAAATTAATCAATTGTCATTTCCTTGAGTAATTTAAAGTTGTCCATGCCTTCATTATTGCCACAAACTGTACAGTATAAGGAAGCATGTATGAGTTCATGCATGATGTGAACACCATGTGATTCTGCAAGGATAGGAAAGGACCTGGAATGGTGAGTCCATGATCATGCAAAAGCAACAAGAGTCTCAAAGCATGATATTGGGACATTCACATGCTCATTATTATTCCCTGGACAACTCCATGGACCAGGACAGCCATGGGATGGATGGATCCTCAAGAAGGTACCTACACGAGTGATCATTTGTCCACTTGAGCAGTTTGGAGTTTGGAGAAACAACCATAGATCAAACTACATGCAACTTTTGTCATGATTGACACAAAATAAAATGGATTTTTGTGTCAACTTGAGTAATAACTTTTACATTTGACAAATGTTATTGTAATAGAGACCTACCACATAGTCTATACTCTACAAGACATATCTGTATCCAACTTATTAATGCATACAATAACATGTTACTGCATTTGCCTGTAACAGTATTTTTTTCAAAATGTTTTCCCTAGTATATCACCCTATTCAGGGATGGTTTACGTTTGACATTATGTTTGGATTTCTTTTTGTTCAGGGTGAGTTTCTCTAAACATGGTAAAGACAGTTTTCTGGAGACGCACATCCTACGGGCAGTGCTTATTAACGACCACAACAACTAATAAAGTGATTAGGTACAAACCATGTAGAACAACAGTCTGGGAGACCCTGATGGACTGCCTGAATAAGTGTAAAACTGTTGCATAACAATGTAACCCTCATCCAATTTGGATATATGTTGAAGTGTGCGAAATGGTATATCATGCATGAAATGTGTGAACGAAGAATATTGTTTCATACAACCTAAACGATAAATTCGCATCTCCCACTGCGAAAAAGAACATCCAGGAAGCAAAAGGTGGTCATATTAAAGGGGATGAAGAGGCCAGTTGTTACAACTAAATGATTCAAGTTAATAGGCTGCAGGGCTGGTTCAGGCACGAAGGGACAACAGCCGCGACAGATGAGCGCTTTTCCCCGGGGACATGGGGCCCATTGTAACGGAAGGCCACTCACTCTGAACCGCAGATGGGTTCTCTCCACAAGCACATCATACCCGCAGATTACCCCTGTGTACTCAAAAGGTTTCTTTCTTCAGTCGGAGCAGTCACTTTGAGATGTGCTCAAGTCCAATGCGACGATTTCCGGGCCATGTTGAAATAGAGCCATAAAAATAATCTGATATTTGAGGGTTGGCGTCTACGTAATATGTCGATTCCTTTTCAACAAATGATTCCAACATGATTTCAATTGAACAATGGTAGGTTTAAGAACAACTGTTATTTGACCTACATTAATATTTCTAGGCCTTGCAGTCGTTCTGTGGAAATCGCTAACGCAATCGTTTATTTTCTGATACTGATCTGCAATACTTAATTAATTTAGCTAATCTGGAGGAATTTACTTTCAAGCTATTATCCATATCCATGTCACAGTACATGCCAATACTGTCATCAGACTGCAGTTGAGTTAAAGGCTGCAGCAGAGATCTGGCTTTACAGAGCTTTACAAGGGAAAAGGCACATGTACCACGTCTGTCAATAGCAAGATCCACTCATTTAGCGCTACAAGGCCACTAATTAGCCAGTGGAACGTGTGACGGACAATCAATTGCAATCCTTCATGACGTGCTTCACCCTTTTCTAAACAATCCACAATTCCGCGGCTTTTAGACTGGGTTTATTTCATCACAAACTAACACTTATTTGCCGATTAAAAGGCGTTCGGGAGCTCTCAATTTTCTGCCTTCAGGCTGCATCCCAAGAGAACTATCCAATTTCGGTTCTGCGCTGCACAACCACGGCCAAACGAATCAGATTTAAATTGTTTAATTTGGCCACTGATTATGGTCTGATTTGTCCATGTTATGCTGCACATGCCCAAGAAAAATGTTGTAACAAGAGCATTTGCTTCTGAGGTCAAATCATTAAGTGCTTATTTTCTCCCTGCTTCAAATAATTCAAAGTTACATGCAAATAAAAACGGACCCTGGAGTTACGTGAGAGGAGAAGAATCATAACATCTCCAGCCATGGAGTTGTGAAGAAGTCTAAATTTGATCAACCAAAGCAGCACCAGCCACATCAGTACCAAATAGCAAGTCTTGATGCCACTAGCATCGAGGCTACAGACCACACCAACAAAATTATTACTAGTATCATAATCAATCAAAATGACAACAACAACAGCAACAATAACAACAACGACAACAACAACAAGACAAAAATTGGTTAATGTAACAACGACAATCTGTTCGACAAAGTTAGTAACACATATTAAAACAAACACAGCAATATTTAAAACAGTGGCAACATAACTGACAACAATTATTATGATTTTAACGAGGCTGCTGACAGGCAGAACACTAGAAAACACAAATGACAACAGGAAAAATTGTGACGGCAGCAGTAATCTATATTATATTTAGAGAAAGCTGACTCTGTCTGTAATGTTCTTTTTTCTGCAAGTGTGTTCTAAATTTCCTGTGTGAGTGCTCTTTTTTTCTGCAAGTGTGTTCTATATTCCTGTGTGACTACTGTGTGTAGTTTGCAGAGGCGGATCCAGGATTTCCCATTGGGGGGCACCTGGCCCTTTGGGGGGGTACCACCCCGATTTTCGCCCAAAATTTAGTGGAAAGTGCATGAAAACGAAGAAAATTTGGGCCACTGGGGGGCACGCACCAGTGGTGCCCCCCTAGATCTGCCAATGGTTTGGTTGGTAAGACTAAGGACTATCAACTATGCCATATGAACTTGACTTTGACTGACATTTATGACCTACTTATTGTGACCTTCTTTTGTAACTAGGTCATGAAAACCTACTAAGAACTATCAACTATGCCACATGACCCTGACTGACATCTATGACTTTCTTATTGTGACCTACGTTAGTAAATAGGTCATGGTGACCTACTTTTAGTGTTACTTTATGCCTGCGCAAGTGGGCATCCTGACCTAGTATATACCTAAAAGCGAAACGAATATCAGTGATATTATCCAATAACAGCCAATCTATCAAAACTTTAGAAACGATCATTTCGTGTCATTTATCGTTTTCCCTTTTACGCGACGAATACAGGTGGATGATTCATGCAGATTTCCTAAATATAAAAACAAAGGATTTGTGCCAAGGTGCATGCGTATCTGGATTCCATAACACAACGAACTAAAAATGACATTACAATTGCAGACTCAAAGTGACAAAACAAGCTCTTTTGGTAACCTATTTTACAATCGCAACATGAAAGTTGATAAATGGCTCGACTGTTTTCATAATATAGTTTTTGAACATTGTAATGTAACAGAATGGACGTCATACCAAAATGTACAAGGTTGACATTTTTGTATTAAATCCTCGTAAGCTTGTGCAAAAGTACCAATTACAGATCAACGGTGCCTAAACCTAGGGTGGTCTCCATCCCTATATGTACTGTTATGTGCTACGTTTTGGTATCATAGTGAAGATGTATTCACTAAATGGTAAATTATCATGATGATCACGGTAGATCTTACCAAAACACATGACATGATGGCAGAAATTGGCCACAGTTAGATTTTGTTTCACTCTGGTGACTAAATGACCCATTTTAAAGGCAAGAACAACAGAAGAGAGCTGGATGGAATTGGATGTGTATCTCTATCATTAGACTTGAATCTTATTCTTACAACTAAGCACAAAACATCATTCCCACGAGGCAATATATATCAGAATAAAAGCAAGACCCATTTGAGAACTTTTTACCAGGGATAGAGCCAGACTAGGGTTTTCTGTCCCTCTCAGTCTCTCTGCTCTAACCCCTTCTCAAAGTCTTCAGACTTTTGAATGGGGCTTCATTGAAAACAAAATGAAAGCATTGTGAGCCTGTAAAGCCTAGTACGTGCACGACACAGTTGTAGCATAGAAAGGAAAACTTTTGACATACTACCCTTTTAAGGAAGCCATTTTTCATTGTAACAAGTGGTTTTCACATGGCTAATGACTTGAACAAACAGGAGTTGTTAGTTTCAATTAGGACACGGTAGAATATAACAGGTTAGCCAAACAGGTGTAGCTTAGGGGGGTTCTTTCCTCACTGTACCCATCCCCCTTAAGGGTACTTCACTTATTCCCTATACATCTTGCTTATCACCAGGTGGTTGAAGAAGATTTGGGTGGAGGATTGAAAAACTTAGGCAAACTTACATTGCTTCCTTCTTCATGTGTCTCATACATTTGACGACAAGACCAAGTGCACGTTGTCGAGAATTGCACCAAACTGGGATTATGCTTAGCAATTGTGAAGGTCCTAATTGTATCATTAAAATTTCGGCTAATTTGACATCTAAAAATACCACATTGTCTGCCAAGTTTGGAAATTAGGAAACACCTACAGATAATTAAGAGTTATTTCAAACTGTGAGAGGGTATGCCACTGAAAATCCTTACAAAAGTTCACCAGTGAAGAGGCCACATCCCTTTAAACAAAAGATAATTTAAATGTGCCCCTCAGGGCAAGAGGGGCTTCACTCAGTTCCCTACATCAGCTGTTAAAATGACAGTGGCAGCCAAACCAGGTGTGTGATAGTTGATAATAACATATAAGAAACCATTAAGGTGGGTGCAGACCTTACAGAAAATTCTATGTAGTACAGTTCAAATTAATTGGTATACAAAAAAGGTATGCATACTTCTACTATAAAACCGTAGCACTAAGATTTCGTGCTAGAATGGAAAAAAAATCGAAAAAGGTCACCTAATGTGGTAAAATGTTGAACCATCCCAATTTTCGCCACATAACACTGAAGGAAGAAATGCACTCTTAAGAAACCTTCTTGACGACCATAACAGTATTGCTCCACAATCACAACAAAACGCTTCGTCTTTTGTGTTTGAATATTCAAGCTTGATGATTGTAAGTGGCAAAAAAGGGCTGAGGGGTTGAGGGTAGGGCCTTGTTTTAGGATGACCCCGAGGGTCAATCCAGACCATTATTTCAGCATTCATTCAACATGTCAAAAGCTGATGTATGGTTGCAGTCGCTTATGTCGTTTTGTCTTCATTCATTTAGCTTTCTGTAAGCTTGTTTCGGGCTGTTATATTTATGAAATAGGTGAAAAATAGGGCAGAGGTTGGACTCTGGGGTAGGGCCCCCGCACAGGACAGTGAAAGCCTTCAGTCTTCCGTGCCACTGGCATTCTGACGGGGTCTAAACACTGGCAAGCTTCATATTAGGCACGTTTACATTAATTCTGGACAACCGCACCGAACAACGCAGGCCCGGAGGCATCAAACCTCAAATGGGACGAGTCTTCCTTGAGAACGACTTTGTTCCTTACAATCAGGAAAAGGTGAAAAGGTGGCTGAATGCATTTCCGAAACATTACAACCACCCTGATCAGTACGATGTAACGTCTAATTAGCACAAGATCGGATACAACCTACTTTTAATTGCACAAAACAATTCTGTTTGTTGAGGTTGCATACCTTGGCAAAGGTACAAATGGATCTTGACATGATCTTCTTAGGAATGACCATCTCCAGATGAAACAACACAAGGCAATAAATAATGTTGTACATATCAGGCTTATTTACAATACATTGCGATCCACATATCCTGTGGTGAACCTACTGTGGTGTTACTCAAATAAAGTATGGTCTTCGTGCACAAATGCGTTTAGAAAATCTAAAACTGATACCGTTACAGCATCGTACACCGTATTGGACAATGTATGGGTTCATTCTTACAGCGCAAATTCTCCTGCACACCGTGTATCTATTTAGTATACGAAATTTGGGCAACCGATGACTTTACCAGTATCCGTCTTTCCCTTGGTACGATACCTGGTCATGCGTAAATAAAGTAATATATGTGTTGAACTGATTATACAGAAACAGTTATTTGACTGATTTTCAAGATTTTCAAGATCTCTCGACCTCGTAACGTTGGTCACGTGCCTGCAGAGCGAACATTAAAGGGCTGAAAAGTGACAATCTTGGCGGCATTGATTTTGTCATTAGAGGGTGAAGCAAGTGGAGTAAAGTTGATCTAAGAAAACCTTCTGGACTGTGGCAGTCCCCTTCTTCTGCAGCAGGGAAAGTGCAGCTGCAGCTCTCACGTACTGCGGGGCTAGAATGTCATGGCAATGTGCAAGGCTTAATTAGAAGGCAAACCCATTTGGCGGTGGCAATAGCCTTGCAATCAATGAGAGAGAATTAGGCTATCTGCTCATAAACAGCACAGTTCTCCCGCAAAATTATAGCGTCCGTCTCCTCCTTCCATTGCTGTCAGATTGGGGAGGGGAAGGATCGACCAGATTCGTTTTGAGGAAAGAAGGGGAAGATATGAATGATACTGTAAAGTTGGCTTCTTCCCATAGATTTTCCAGTAGTCAAAATAAAACGAAATTGTTTCATTTGCGTCATCGTATTAAACTATTTGTCCATTTAAAGATTGTATTTCATTTTGCGAATAATGGAATTTCACGCTGTGTCTGTTCACCAGAATCCAGGCACCGAGTGAACGTCTAACTGTTCTAAAACGAAGAACTGTGAATTCATACATCCTTCAATGATCGATTACACAGCTTCCAAAATATTTTACAACGATATCTTGAGATGTTACAACTTGAAGGTAGTTGATTACAATGACAACGAGAGAATTACCCGGGTAGGCCGGGTAAAATGTCTATCACGCTTGGAATAACAAAGAAATGAGAAAAGGCACAGTTTTCCTGTTAGGTATAAAAGTAGTAAGAAGAAGGGGGGGTCCATCCCCACACCTCATCCCCAACACTTGATCCTCACCTGGGGGGGGGTCCATCCCCACACCTCATCCTCCAACACCTGATCCTCACCTGGGGGGAATTCTTGGAAACTACAACTTTGATTAGCCTTCAATAAAATCAATCACCCTTTCTTCCTAAATATGATGACCTGCAACATCCTTTACAATATGTAACCTGGTTAGCCCAGTGAAAAAATAGGAACTACAGAAAAAATTAAGTTCCTTGATCAAGTAAGTGCACATGAATGAAAATTATGCAACAAATGCCTACATTGCCAACTGAAGCTGGCTTAAAGAGAAGGGGTATAAATAGTAGAATGACCAATTTACCATGAATAAGTAACTCTTGCTTGGGACTTGTGAAAAGGTTTAGAATGGCTGTTCCCTAGGTCCCCCTCTGGAAGTGGGTCAGTGATAACCACCACATTAATTTCAGCTTAGTTGGGAATTGGCTTGTCTGCTCACTGCCTGACAGGGGTAATGGATTATGGGTAATTGTACACTGAGCAATATTTGTTTCAACAATTTTAGTGAGCCCCATAGTGTAGTAGTTAGTGTTAAGCCCTTCTAGCCAGGTTAGGGTCATTGGGCAGTGTCTCAGTAAATCACAGCCTCAACAGACCAAGGTGTAAAACTGATGCCAGCCCTATGTGGGAACACAGAATTGTGTGCAACCCTATGGAGGATGTTTGGCTGTCACTTGATCTCATCATCACAAGGTGATGGCCACTTGAGGAAAAGCTCACACCAAGGTTGGGTGAGTACTTGGGTGAGTTCCAGGCTGGGAAGTTGAAAAGTTGTTAACTGCAATTGATGTATAGTTGTGTGAATCTAGCAGTATATCAAGAGTAACTTTAACTGGCTAGCACACAAGAGCTTATCATTGGACCAGATATGTGATATCAGGTAAGATTGGATGAGCACATCTGTCTGCTGTCAGAGTTATGTGCATGTCTGACGACCAACTGTTATCTGAGTGTAGAAGTATATTCTCATGAGCAGATTTATGAGGCACCCAAGGCGTGTGCCCCCGCCCCCTCCCTCCGCCATGATCATTTTTTTTCCATTTTCATGCACAGGGTGGCCAAGTTCAAGTTACGATAAAATACCCTGTGTTTCCCTGTGGTCACGACCTTTTTCCCTGTGTAATTTCATCAAAAATTGTAAATTTGAACTTGCAAATAGCATCCTTTTACCACTTGTTGGTATCTTTTCATTTTCCTTTCATTTGCGCAGAAGTTTCAACAGTTTGAACTAATAATCTATAACAAATAAAGAGAGTATGTGATCAAAGGTGAAAATTTGGGAAACATGCTGTGCAAAGCGAGGCAAGAAAAAAATTTGGGTACAAAAGCCGATAAAATGAAAATTTACTATAAAATATGTAGATTTTTGGGAAATTTTGGAAAATTCCCGGTGTTCTACAAAAATTCCATGTGTTGTAACTAAATTCCCTGTGTTTTCCCTGTCGGAAAAAAAACTAACATCCAAATTCCCTGTGTTCCCTGTGCCGTGGCCACATTGATGCAGTTTCTTGTCAAGATTTTGGGCAACCCCTGCCCCCGTCCTGTTGGGATATTCTGGATCCGCCAGTAATTTTTAACTTCAGTGTAGAACAGTGTATAACCTGGGTGTAATAGGATATTCTTAACTTTAGTGTAGAGCATACCAAGGTAATTCATAACCTTTGTAGAGCAAGAATTATGTCTTTATACACTTGGCAAATTTTCTGTTTTCGATTCCAACACATATCCAGTTACAGTAAGTGCTTCCTTGTAGGATATTAAACAGCCCTTAATGGTCATGTGAAAAACTCATAATTGAGATCGTTATACCTCAGCAGTGCATTTGGTGGAAAAGGCAGGTGCTGCACCAGACGCGACCTTTGGGATCACTGCATGCTAGCAAGTAAGAGTGCAGGCGAGAGATCCACCCTGGATTTAAAACCCATGGGGAAAGTCACACAAAGTCCAAACTGGGGTAATCAGTGGCCCTACAAATGGACCCTGGTCCAACAAAAAAGTGATTTAGTAGGTCTTTGGAATTATACCTTTGAGCAAAAACTACTATTTACACGTCTCAGAAATGTGGGACACATGGCTTTATTTAATAATTATCTGAATGATTGTAGATGTAGCCTCCGTAGTTTATATTATGCAAACTGGTAAATATTTCTACTGTTACTTCAAAGGACTAACGGAAGAAAATAGCAATGCTTCTCAAGAATATGAATGTGTTCAAATAAACAGAAAGAAACTGGGGAAAATAGACAGTACGAACTAGATAGCAATTACTAAATTGCCCGTCTATCGAATGATTTTCCCGAACTAAGGGCCCGGCCACGTCGAACTTTAACTTTAACTTTAGCTTTAACTTCTGCGATTGGTACGAGTTGGATTCCTATGTAACTTAATGACGCGGCCACATCGAACTTTAACTTTAACTTTAACTTTAACTTTGACTTTTGCGTTAAATATCAAATGGGTTGCGGACCCATTTTTGCGATGACTTTTGCGATTGTATGAACGGGTACCGCATATTTTATTGCATTTCAGCTGCATTGTTGACATTTTTCGTTATTTTATGTACACTGTCGTCTGCTTGTTACCGCCAATTTTAATGAAATAAAGATGCCGCAACGTAATAATTTAGCACAAAGAAGGCGAAAAAGAAGGCTTTTGTTGTTTCTTTTGTTAATTCAAGTGCAATTGAACACAAGAGAAATTTGGATGCATCCTCTAAACACCAACAGATTTGATAAAGGCGAGTTCTTTGTACATTATCCGGACTTTCGACAATTTGAGGATTCATTTTTCGATCAGTATCGTATGTCAACGAAGAAATTCGATTACTTATTGGCAAAAATTCAAGCAACATTGACTGGAGATGGTACAAATTTTCACTTCAGCGTGTCGGCAGAGGAAAAACTCGTAATAACACTCACGTAAGTTTAAACATACATGTACTTTATTGTATCCACATCTTTGCACTGTACTACAAATGATACAAAATGGAATGCAATCCATTTCTTTTTGGTTTTCAACCAGAAACAACCTCTTTGACTGATCTTCAGTCTC